>OLKM01003424.1:8083-13083 GCA_900291075.1 Melanogrammus aeglefinus | reverse complement strand
TTCAAATTTTCCGAGTAGTACCTGTATATACCATCTTGGTTATTATAACCTCCGTCTGACTGTTTGATTGATTGATTCATTTTAATGACCACACAGCCAGGCTGGTGGAATTTGTTGTCAGCTTGGTACAGGTTTCAACTTACAAAACATATAACACAGATATACATACAGACATGCACACTACACAATACGTAAGGGCCATACTTAATCCTTAATGTTTCTCTGCTTTATGTCTGTCTGTCAGGCCCAGGTGCAGCGATCACTCGACAGCTCGACCTCTGCACATTCCAGGGCCCTGATTGGTCGACGCCTCAGGAAGGAGTTGTCGTTAGGGGCGGGCACCGAGAGTAACGGACAGGGGGGCAGTCCGCTGTCGGAGCAGGACTCTGGGATCCTGGATGTGGAAGACGAAGAGGAGGAGGAGGAGGAGGAGGTGAGGAGGTCATCACCCACAGTGGTCGCACCCTGTTTTCCTATGCAGGTCAGCCTGTAAATTCTATTCAATTATGTTCATAATTAGCTTAGCATCTCAAAAAACATCTTCTTGTCGCTTTGATCGCCCTGATCAGAGAGAACCCAGATATGGTTGGAAATCTGTTTGAGAACAACCAATCAAGTGATGAGCTTGGGTCGTGTACACAACCTCTCACCGTTTTGACCACCGCCAGAACACCATGCTCTCTGAAGAAGACTTGACCCCTGATTGGTCCACGATCAATGCGGCCTGCTCACTGATTGGTCCACCATAACAGCACCTGCTCCCTGATTGGTCCACTATCAATGCGGCCTGCTCACTGATTAGTCCGATATATTAGCATCCTGCACCTTGATTGGTCCACCATAATAGCATCCTGCTCCCTGATTGGTCCGCCATAATGGCATCCTGCTCCCTGATTGGTCCACCATAATGGCATCCTGCTCCCTGATTGGTCCACCATAATAGCATCCTGCTCCCTGATTGGTCCACCATAATAGCATCCTGCTCCCTGATTGGTCCGCCATAATAGCATCCTGCTCCCTGATTGGTCCGCCATAATGGCATCCTGCTCCCTGATTGGTCTGCCATAATAGCATCCTGCTCCCTGATTGGTCCGCCATAATGGCATCCTGCTCCCTGATTGGTCCTCCATAATGGCATCCTGCTCCCTGATTGGTCCACCATAATTGCATCCTGCTCCCTGATTAGTCCGACATAATAGAATTGCGCTCCCTGATTGGTCCACCATAAAAGAACAAAAAAAGAACACAAAGAGTGCGGTCGTCTCCATCGGTGCCTGGCATGGCCTGCCGGGCGCCAAGGTCGTTAGGGGCGTTAAAGTGGCGACGCATTGTGCTGCTCTGCCCCCGAGCACAACTCCCTTGTTTTGATGTTTGTTGTTGCAGGAAACACCAACGCCAGATCACACACTCTTAGAGCAGTCACACAGGACGCCGTGGCCCCCATTGGCCCGTCCACTTCCTGAGAACTCTGCCCAGCCCGCTCCTCTGGAAGTCACCTTGGCCCCAACAAAGGCCTGACCCCCCCCCCCGGTTGCCAAGGTTACGACCTTGTTGGCGGCGATGCCAGCCAGAGAACCACCCTGAGACGCACACATACACACACGCACACATGCACACACATGCACACACACACACACCGACGTATGACCGGGGGTTGCTCTCTGCGGCGCATCCCATGGGCGTTGATCATTGTTGTGGAACGCGCGTGTGTGCGTACAAGCGTTCACATGTTGGTGTTCGGGATCAAAGCTGGCATTGTGTTTGTTTCAAATGATTTTAACAGGGCACACATTCCAACAGGGCAGGATGTGTGTGTGTGTGTGTGTGTTCTCAAGGATTGGAAGTTTCTGGCAACAATGTAATAAGCTTTTACATGACCAATAATACTGCAATTAACTGACTAGTAATGCGATACATAAACAATAAACTATATATATAATGTGTTTGGCGCTCACTGCGTTTAGCCTTTGAGGCTTTTGAGACTCAAACAAAGGAAAGACTTTAACGGTGATAAAGTACTAGCTGATAAAATACAGGCCGTTGCTGTGATAAAGCTGCTTGCTCACTGCCGCGCTAACCGCGCGGCATCAAGGCGGTTATCAGGGCGGTAGCCGCGCTAACCGCGCGGCATCGAGACGGTTATCAGGGCGGTAGCCGCGCTGACCGTGCGGCTACCCAAAGTTTCAACAACGGGGAAAGCTGAGCGGTAGGGCACCGGTCATCTGTGCGCGTTCACGTGGGCGGCAATCGCTCCGTGGTCAACAGCCGCTTTTCTCACCGCCTCCCCTCTGCCGGCCTTCACTGAAAGCAAACTGTGATGATGGCTGAGGACGGACGATAGAACATACCGGGACCAAGGTCATGCTAGCCTTGTGCATACTGTAGCTGATGATGAAGTCAAACAAACGAATAATGATAGACTATCTGCGTAAAAAAACTGACTCTTGCTGCACTCAAGGACGGCGTGTTTGCTGGGAGTATAGGACCAGCTGTGAAAATGGACACGCTGTAGCTGTGATTAAGGACCAGCTGTGATAAAGGACAGATTGTGGTTGTGCAGACTAGCTGCAATACGGTTCAGACTAACTGTGATGTAAGACGGACTTTCGAAGTGAAAAAGGACAGTTTGGAACGATAGAAAATGTATTTGTTTGAGTGCTTTTGATGGTTTGTGCCTGTCTGCCTGTTTGTCTGCCCGTCTACCTGTTGATCTTACTGTCTACCTGTCGGTCTGTCTGTCCTTTTAGATACCAGGTGCTCAGGACTTGGTGGACTTCTCTCCGGTGTATCGATGCCTTCACATATACACGGTCCTGGTGAGTTCTACTGTATTGTATTCTAATGTAATGTCATGTTGTGTTATGCTTCACCCCTGAAACTACGCTCCCCTCATAACCTTTCACCAAGACCCCCCTCCCCCCCCCCCCCCCCCCCATCACCTCTACCTCACACACCCCTCCTGCCTCTGTACTGGTGAACCTCCCCGGTCTATCCAATGGGCAGGGATCAACAAGAGTTGGATGATTCTGAGTCTGTTGGAACCCTGCAGATGTGGGAAAAAAAACGTGTGCGCTGTAATGATATCTAGCCGGGGTGAGGAGAGAGAGAGAGAGGGAGGGAGAGAGGGAGGGAGAGAGAGAGGGAGGGAGAGAGGGAGAGAGGGAGAGAGAGAGGGAGAGAGGGAGAGAGGGAGAGAGGGATGGACTGTGACTGTACAAGGCAGAGGAGAGGAAGAGAGTGAAAAGTCAACAGGTTTTGCATAACATAAGAAGGAGTTGGGTGCTGTAAGAGGACGCCTTGAATCTGGCTTCTCTCCCACCAGATTGACACGGAGAGGTGTGTGTGTGCTGTTTAGTTTGTGTGTGTGTGTGTGTGTGCTTGTGCACCCAACTGGCTGGGGTTGTGACCAGGTTAACTCTGTCCCAGGGGAATGTTTGTGTGTGTGTGTGTGTGTGTGTATATGTGTGTCGGGGCTCTCCTAGGGGACAGGAAGTGCATGAACCCTGACAGGAAGGAGAAAGTGTGTGTGGGGGGGGCGGGGGAGGAGGTTAGAGAGAGGTTACGATAGACCCAGCAGTTGCATTCTCACAGTAGTACTAATAGTAGCGCAGTAGAACTGGTAATAGTACCTGTATAGTCCTGACTACTACTTCTTTCACATGTATAAAGTGCTCCAGTCTGGTTTATTTTCCCATTTAGTGTTCTTGTAGGAACATCAAGAATGTATTAGTCATGCATGCACGCTCTCGTTTCAACTCGCACGCATGCACACACACAAACACGCACACACACAAAAGAGCGCGCGCACAACACGCACACAACACGCACTCACTCGCAGCATTTATTTATACAGTAAACTTGGATGTTCAATCCATTCTGCAATCAAGACCTGCTTTCTCCTCGCCTCTCTCTCTCCTTCCTCCATCTCTCCTCTCTTCTTCCTCTTTTCATCTCTCTCTCTCTCCTCTCTCATTCTCTTTTTGTCCCCAACTTCTTTACTCCCTCCTTCCTCCTCCTCCTCCTCCTCCTCCTCCTCCTCCTCCTCCTCCTCCTCCCTCCTCCTCCTCTCCTCCTCCTCCTCCTCCTCCTCCATATTTACAGTGTATTCACTGAGCCGTGGAGAGTGGCAGCAGGCTTAAACAATCATCCTTTGTTGCACCAACATCACACAACACTCACACCACACACACACACACACACACACACACACACACACACACACACACACACACACACACACACACACACACATTGCGTGCACCGTGGCCGCGTGGCGCGCTGGCGGGGGTTGTGATGAATGTAAACATGGGCGTTGGGCCCAGGGTTTCCAGACTGGCTGGTGGAGCCGCGGAGGCTGTGAGTGATGGACGATGCGGAGATCGCTTAGCTACCCTGATGGAGCCAGGGATTCCTTTACTAGCCGGGCAGAGGACAGCCATCAATCACCCCTTCTCTACTCTCTCTTTCCTTTTATTTTTGTCTTTCGGACTTTCTCTCTCGTTCTCTCTCTCTCATTCCCTTTTTCTCTTTCTCTTTCGTCCCTTTTCTCCTTTCTTTCTGTCCTTCCAGCCTGGCGTTAATTCTTTCGTTCCTTCGTTTCTCTCTCTCTCATTCCCTTTTTCTCTTTCTCTTTCGTCCCTTTTCTCCTTTCTTTCTGTCCTTCCAGCCTGGCGTTATTCTTTCGTTCCTTCCTTTCTGTCTTTGATTCTGACTGCTGCGTGAGCAGCAGCGACTACTGGTCAGATTCCAGGAAAAAGTATCCTCCTGCATCAAACCAGAAGGTGTGGCTCAGAGTCTCCAAGAGTCACCACTCCAGTGACATCTGGGGGATCTTTATAATGTGCAGAGGATGTGTCATCCAACTGGACTGATGTATGGGAACCTAGTCCTCTCATGTGTCCTAAACTAACCATAAACCGTGGGCGAGAATAAGGCAGTGCCGTCTGTGCCCTGGTGCACGCTTTTACAGTTTGGAGAGTAATGAGTAAAGGCTTAGTTAT
>OLKM01003423.1:0-36698 GCA_900291075.1 Melanogrammus aeglefinus | reverse complement strand
AGCCCTGCTTAGATTTCTTTTTCCAATTCAAAGAAAGACACAGGTAAATTCAAGTAACAAATAGTTTAGCTACGGTTTAGCTAGGTTTAGCTACGGTTTAGTGGAGTATATTCTTACCTTCTCCTCATCATCACCACCCTCTGCTGTTAGCTTCCGTGAATCCCATGTCCTTGGTGCCGTGGTCTTCCAAGAAAGCCAGGTCTTGAACGTGGATCGAGCACTGCACATAGGTAGAGAGGTCTTGGAGATACGTTGTAGCGACCATCAAAAATCCTGTCGGAATCGCTCCTATCATCACACCGAAATTCCAGCAGATCGACTCTCATCTGCCGCTGGAAATGCTTCTGAAAGTTTGGCCTGATTGGGAGATCATTGAAGTAGTGGGTGTTTTTCCTCACTGAGGCTTGTTGTTGCATTTCAGAGGGGACATCAATATTGATGACCGTCTGGGTCAAGTGTCCATGTCTATTCCTCTGTCAGCTGGCTAATCCTTCTCTCCCTCTTTATCTTCCTTGTACAGAAGATAGTTGGGTAACACAGCAGCTCTGCTCCCAAAAACGCTCCAACATGTCAATGAAACCTGTCCATCCTTGTGGGAACATCATGGATGATTGTGATTTGGCATGTGAACTGGGCCTCATTTCACGTGCTAGTTGCTTTGGCTTCCTGTGAAAAAAAGTTGTACTCGTTCCTCAGCTTTCACCAGAAGCTTGACACCCTGTCCACCTTCAGGGATTTTTGTGAGGGCCAGAATTGAGCGTGTGCGCGATGCATCGCACATGGGAGTATCTCTGCACGAACTCCATGCCGTAACATTATTTTTGCGTTGTCCGATAGACCAACGCTGGTTCTTGTCTGCGGATGTTCCATGTGACAAAACGTCCTCAGTAAAGTCCCAGATTTAATTCCCTGTTGAGCCTCGTTGACGGTCTGGTTTTGAAGGACGTGGTTTTGTAAAACCCACTCTTTTCATACGAGTAATGTGCGTTACGGTGACATAGGATCAGTGGCGCGAGAACGTCCAACCATCACAACTGTAATAGCAACTTCTTTCTGGCAGTTGGCTCAACAGATTTTAGCTATTTCATGCTCTCACTTTTTCATACAGAAGAGGGATTTCTTTATTCGTGAAGCTTTCCTATTCGGGATGTGGTAGCCTCGGCTCCAGAAGTGTAGGACGGTTATTGGAAGCCCTCGTTTTCAACCACTGTAAGGCTGAATAGTCTTTGCCAAACTAACAGAAGCATGGCTCGGTTATTGCCATTTGATCGCTGGTTGTGCCGCGGGCACTGAAGGAACTAATTTACGCGGGTGTACAGCTTGTTGGGCGCCGCCATAGTGAAATCGGAGGATAGGCAGACGATCATCCTGTCGCCTATATTCAGGTGAGACTAAATTGTCGTGCGCCTCGTGTACTTTATGAGCACCACGATACTTTTGCATATTGCATTGGGTCTTATTCCATTTTCCATCTTTTCTTTGCAAAGCCAAGAGTTTGCCAACTCTGTGGACGTTTATTGCTAAGCTTTAGGACGGTATAACTACTCCTCGTCAGACCACTTGTAACTCTCCCGAACACTCCTTCAACTCGCGGCGTACTTGGCCGCGACACTTCACGAAAATCTGCCACTGACAGCAGGTGGAGATGAAGAGCCGCGTTTAGGAAACGTTAGAGAGGGGGAATCTAGTACCATTGTAGGATTTACCGATGCAATTTTAAGGTACGATGCATCGCGTTCATCCCACATTGTAATCCGATGCCCATTTTGATCCGGGCATCGCATGTGGCTATGGACGAATGCATCGGTGCGAACCGGTGAATCTTCTCATCCCTAACACACACACAACAGCACTCACAAGCACACAGACAACCGCACACACAACAATCACACACACACACACACACACACACACACACACCACACACACACACACACACACACACCAATCATTCTCAGTGCATTTGTGCCAACTTCTCTCCACCCCATCCCATGGCAATGGTGAGACCAGTTGGCTCTCTGATATGCTGTCATACCTAAATAACAGGCAGCCATTTGGCATAGCAAGTACATGATATTAAAAATGATAATTCCCAGGGCTCTGAAGTACCACGCATCTCGGCGTGAGCCACACGCAATTCAACCCATGCACACGCTCACACGCCACACTTCGTATTTCTCACGCAGAGAGATTGGATAGCGCCCACCAACTTGCGCCACCGCGGTGAAGATAGTTTTAGGTTGGATATTCGACGGATATTCAGTCCAGTTCCAGCCGCGACTTCACAGAATTTTGCCCGGCAATAGCAGGAGAAACGGTTAGCGCACCTCGCAGAGCCCCCGGTGACATCGCTGGAAACTGATCTTAGGGACCCGTCAATAATTATACTTCACGTAAAAATATCAATACAAAATACTGCCAGTCTTTTTCAAAGTTCCATTTCATGTGACCCAGTGACTCCAAACCAGTATCCAATTGGTAGAAGTAAACCCTAAGCATAAGACACACAACCCTTCATGGTGTTTTAGTGCCCCTCATTTTATATGATTATTAATATGCAGGAAATTATCATCTTTCATTCAATAGCTCCCATGCCATGTGGCCCAGTGACTCCAAACCAGTATCCTTTTGTAGAAGTAAAGCATAAGAATAAGACACACCTTTTTGTATTGTATTTTAGTGCTTCCTCTATTTTATATCAATATTAATATGCAGGAATTATCATATTTCTTTCAATAGCTTCCATGCCATGTGACCCAGTGACTCCAACCCAGAATACAAATGTAGAAGTAAACCCTAAGCATAAGACACACCACTTTTCATGGTGTTTTAGTGCTTCCTCTATTTTATATCAATATTAATATGCAATAATTATCATATTTCTTTCAATAGCTTCCATGCCATGTGACCAATGACTCCAAACCAGTGTCCATTGTAGAAGTAAACCCTAAGCATAAGACACACACAACTTTTCATGGAATTTTATGAGTGCTTCCTCTATTTTATATCAATATTAATATGCAGGAATTATCATATTTCTTTCAATAGCTTCCATGGCATGTGACCCAGTGACTCCAAACCAGAATCCAATTGTAGAAGTAAACCCTAAGCATAAGACACACCACTTTCGATTTGTATTTTAGTGCTTCCTCTATTTTATATCAATATTAATGCTTGAATATTAATGAATATTAATTGAATTTTAATGCTTGAACACTTGCTGACACAATAGGTCATTAAAGAGAGCAGCAGTCATGCATCCCCAAAAGGCTATCTTCAGCACCTGCAAATTGATCCTTTTTCTGTACATTTACATACTGATACTGGAATCAATATTTTCGCTGAACTTTTAAAACAAACACCCACCGCCCTCTACCTTGATGCTACAGGTGGTGTGGTGCAGAAAATCCCTGACCAAAACAAAAGAGCATTATATTCTGCTCTAGTTTTGCCAGGCATGGGCAAGGATAAGCCTCCTTTGCCTGTCACAGAACTAATAACCAACAGCCATTCCATTCCAGAGGAAGTTGTCATTTACAACAAAAAGACGAATAACACAGGTTGAGACTGATTATAGTTGGGCTCTAATTAACAGCGTGCTTCCGTCCTTCAACAAGGAGAATATTTCAATGTACCTCATCAGAGCATTTGAAATAGTGTCTGGACAAACTGAACAGATTCCCAAGTTCACTGTGCTGCATCTGTGCTCTGCACATATCATGAAGGCTGTGTCACAAGCATTTGGCAGGAAAACAGGAGACAGAGGCATACAAGAATATGCAACATTCAGTTTTGCTTACCTCCTGAACTGCACAATTATGCAGGTGGCCCATGAGGTTTTTTATCATATGAGTGTGCTTTTTGTTGCAGAGAAGTACACTCATTTGGTAAAACAGATCAAAACATACCTCGACAAGTGTGTTTTGAAAATCCAGGACATAAAGCTGGAAGAAAGTGGACACGTAATGGGAGAGGAGGAAAGCAACACTGAGAAATCTGCTAACAGTGCTGTTGGAAAGTCACCTTTTACACATGCTTTTAAAGTCAGGTGTGACCAAGCAGAGTGTGACATCCTATCAGAAGATGCTGTTGGCATAAACAACCATTACCTCTGTCCTGGTGTCATCAATGTGCTGTTAAAAAACTATATGGGGATTTTCCCATTGTGGGGTGGTTTGTTGCTTGGGGATCTGTCACGGCATGGAAAATGCACAACCATCAAAACAAATGGAAGAGAAAAAACCAGGGATACCAACTGCCGTGTTGAACTCTGGTTTGGTTTGGTCAAACACTCTATCCTGTTAAAGAAAAAGTACCTGAGACCTGCAGAGTTCACATCCAAAATGTTTGCCTCAATGCAAGGAAGATATGTAGAGCACGTTGGGCAACATAATCTGCCAATTCAGATTCTGAATAAAACAGATAAAAGTTCTCGCAAGCCAGATGATGAACATGAAGAACAGTGGAAGAAGCGGGACAGCTCTACTGATCAGTCCAAGTCAAATTCCAAGTACTTCAATCCACCAGAAAAACTACCAAACCCCAGGAGCCTACATGCCAAAAAAGTGAAGAAAAGAAAAGAGGCTCAGGATCAACAAATTACAGATGCACAGGTAAATATTGTTTTACACTTAATGTGTTTAAATAGTTCTTTAGATATATAGATATAGTATATATTTCTTTGTCATGGTATCACTAAAAGGAAAAATATTATATGCTAATATATATATTATGCATATGCTAGAATTGTGCTGTTTCCAAGACTTTTTCATTTCCAGTGTCAATATTAAGTTGGCATTTCCTTGTAATTCTTTCTTGCAGTTAACGTTACTGTGGAAAAAGAGGGACACAGAAATTGCTGTTGCATTACTCCCTTCACAGATTAAGGGGCGCAGCATCCTTATCCACCATAGTGAGCTATGCTCACTTCGACCATACCAGTGGTTGACAGGGGAGGTACGTGACTGTGTGATTTTAAGTATAAGTTTCACTCTGCACTGTGACATTTACTTTATCTAGCATTTTAAGACTTATATCAAGAGTGTTCAGATACTTTGATACTCTTAAAATGCTGGAAAGTACAGCCAATTTTAGAAAGTTTATTAATTGGATAATTATCATTTATTTATTTTATTTTGTTGTTTTTGCCAGGTTATTGAGGGCCTGTTTCATGTTGCTGCTCACACATTCAATGTGGTGGACACCATCTACATTATGAATCATTTACTCAGCAGGTGGGATTTTGTTCAGTGACAGAACTGAACTACCTCGTCACAGTTTACCAAAGGTAATGTGTTTGGTGATTGTAGGTAGTGGCGATTTTGGTTTGGAAACTCTGGTGGGGCCCATGCAGGAAAATATAACGCAATCCAGAAATACCACATATTACTACTATCACAACAAAAACAAAGTAGCAAGTGACAGAGGGGACCAAAATTGCAGCTGAATACTGCCATCACTCAAACGCGAATCTGACGACATATATTAGGCTATTATAGCAATAGCACCATCAAATGGCAGCATTCAAGATCTCACAATATCAAAACTCAAGAAACAACAACGGCGCACACCCTTTACACAGCAATCAATATACAAAGCCACCACTCACGTTTTATCTCCAACTTCTGTTCAAGTGGTAAAGTGCTAAATCTCACATGAGACAGATACTCAACACGATTCATCATTTAATGAATGAAACATCCATTTGTTGTTATTTACTGTAACTGTAACAGTAACTACGTTAGCTAGCTAGCAAGATCTGATCGGCTCCCGCCGTAAACCCCTGCCCCTTCTACAAATCAGCCAATGAGAAGAGCTTTGGGGCCCTAAACTTCGGCCCCACAGCCGAAGTTTAGGGCCCGAAACAGAAGCGGGCACTGCATGCGCGCTTGCTCGCGCAACAGCTCCACAGTTTTCTACACTGCAGCAGACGGGGCCATCTCGGCTGGGCCCCACCGAGCGGAACAGACGAGACGGAGCAACGAATTATTTCACACACAACTACCACACTACAAAAAGTAAGACAATTGTGTTCATCAAACTAAAACTGCGGACATTGAATTAATTATTAACAATTTATGTATTATTAACTTATACTTTTCTTTTTTTTCCAAAAATGTCATTGAGCATAATCGTGCCCTGCACGGCCAGCGCGCGCTCTGGTGGTGGCCGTGCCCAGTCACTCACCATGCTAATGCAAAGACGCCACCAATTGTAGGTCTCTTTGTGCATGGTGATGATGTGGGGGTGGGTTCACGGTCATATTAGCTACATGGAATAAAAAAATTGTCTGAGAATCAACAAGTCTAAATTCAAATCAAGTACATTACCTGAGATTATTCATTATTTTCATCCTTTTGGTCTTGTAGGTAAACTTTGACAACTATCAAGCTGTTCTGTCATTTGTGCTCGTCAATGGCAACCACTGGAACTTACTGGTTTGTAATTCTTTTAGTATTGGTTTTTTATTTGATACTTTTGTATTCTGTATTATTAGTCTTCATGCACACCCCTGAACTATAAGTGTAATATTAATAGTCATTTTCCTCTTTGTTCTGTCACAGTACATTAATGCAGAAACCAGCACAGTATTTTTGATGGATCCAGCACGATTGTCATCAGAACTTGAGGACTGAACATGCTGCTAAAAGAATACAGAAAATCAACATTTCAGCTAGTTTTGAAAATTCTAATACAAATATATCTAAATGTTTAAAGTGAATAAAAGTTATTTACATTAATATTCACATACAACACTGACAACTGCTGTAAATGAGAATATGGTAATTGTGTAGAGGTCAGTATTCAGTCAGTAGCATTTATGGCTGATCTGCTCCAGTCCATCAAACTTTGGTTATTCACTGGTGTTACCAAATGTAACAAAATCCCTATTTAAAGTGTATTAAAATTAACGTTATTTAGGGAATACTTAAGGATGCGCGGAGGACACGCACTAGGCAAGGAGAAGACTGGTTGGATGTTAGGTGGAAAGGGGGAGTTATGAGCCACCCAGTTCAACAGGATGGAAGTAGCTGCGGTATCATTGTTGTCAAGGTAAGCTAGAGATTTTGCGTTCATTATGTCATGTACCAAATGTTTTGTGTGAAAGATCATTACATTTCATAACATTAGGCAAACGTAAAATGCAATGTGTTGACAAGTTACAAATCGGTTAAATGTTTTGGGAGGCATTCTATTCACATTCTAGTCAAATTCTTCAGTAACATATTTCCCATGTTTGTTGTCAGTATCTGTGTATTTATTATCCAATGTGGAAACACCCACAGAAGTGTTGTTTGTTTAGATGGCAAAAGCAGTGATGGAGGCATTTCCTCAGATCCCAAATGTTAAATTTGAGACATCCAAAAAGGCCATGAAAAAGGAGAGGAGAGATCTGGCTCTCGAAATCCTAAAGGCATCAGGTACATATACTGTAAAGCACACATATAGTATAATTACAATATACTATGTGAATGAATAAATAGAAAAAAATAACTATTTTGTTTCAGTCTTTGATAAACACACTTGTTGTGCAATGTGTGCAGCCGTGAAGCGTCCGGGATCTGGACCTCCCATTACAGACTGGGTGAGTTGTTGTGAAGTAGCAGTTCTAATGTAGAATTTTGATGTAGACTGTGACGCTGCGGCTATTGGCGCTCCTCACACGTATTGTGGCCGCACCAAACATTTGCCAAGTCTTTCAATTACGCAGTTGCGCGGAAATATTAGTCAAAGCTAAAGGCAAATGGCCGCTGCATAATGTATTTTTATGAAATAAGTGATTGCTGCACGGTGTTTGATTATTCACTGTTTTACAAAGCCAACTGACAGAAGCATGTACATGCTTATAGAAAAAGTAGAAATAAAATAATTCATGTTTGGGTTTTCCTTCACTTTAACAGGTCCAGCGTGATGACTGTGAACGATGGTTTCATGCCCTGTGTTTGGCAATGGACAGCAACAGTTATGAAAAGGCCAAGAAAGGGGACTGGGAATGTATCTTGTGCAAATAGTGTTTCTTTGAAACTAAAAGTATTGAACTTGCAAAGGCATATATTAACTAAGCCTGCAGTTGATAAATAGAGGAAGCAGTAAAATTCCATAAAGAGGTGTGTTTTATGTGTCCTGTTTAGTAATACAATTGGATACTGGTTTGGAGTCACTGGGTCACATGGCATGGAAGCTATTGAAAGAAATATGATAATTCCTGCATATTAATAGTCATATAAAATAGAGGAAGCACTAAAACACCATGAAAAGTGGTGTGTCTTATGCTTAGGGTATACTTCTACAATTGGATACTGGTTTGGAGTCACTGGGTCACATGCCATGGAAGCTATTGAAAGAAATATGATAATTCCTGCATATTAATAGTCATATAAAATAGAGGAAGCACTAAAATACCATGGAAAGTGGTGTGTCTTATGCTTAGGGTTTACTTCTACAATTGGATACTCGTTTGGAGTCACTGGGTCACATGGCATGGAAGCTTTTGAAAGAAAAGTATCATTTCAGAATATTCATATTCATGTAAAATAGAGGGAGCAATAAAATACCATAACAAGTGGTGTGTCTTATTCTTCGGGTTAAATATTACAATTCGATACTGGTTTGGAGTCACTGAGTCACATAAAATGGCAACTATTGATAAAAGTATTTTGTATTGATATTTTTTAGTGAAGTAATTTATTGACGGTCCCTAAATCAGTTTCCAGCGATTCACCGCGAGGCTCTGCGAGGTGCGCTAAACGTTATCCTGCTGCTATTGCCGGGCAAATCTCCGTGAAGTCGCGGCTGGAACTGGACTGAATATCCGTCGAATATCCAACCTAAAACTATCTTCACCGCGGTACTTGCGCCGCTATTTAACAGTGGAACAGGTAGGAATCAAATTGGTTCCACGTACGTAGGGTGACCAGACGTCCTCTTTGGCCCAGATACAGTATGCCCTCTTTTTGAATTTCAAAACCGTCCGGGATTTTATTAAAACCTCATACATGTTCACATTTAATTTGCGTTGCGTTCCTCGGGTTCGGTCACAAACTAGTTAGCCGACGCTCTCCCCTACTCAATTCTGTTCGCTTTGCATTGGTGGAAGTGAGTAGGGGGAGTGATTAAGTAGAGCCTTCAGATTGGAGGGTTTGACTTTAGAGTTAACGTCATGTATTTGCTTCTTTCTTTTTTTTTTTTACCATTATTGTTTTAAAGGGACAAACATTAACACATTTCTCTTAACGGGGATTGATAAAGTTCTATCTATTGAACAGAAAGAATTACTTGGTCATACTTTACACACTTTACCACAACATTGGCCTACTGAATGCCACAGATATATTTTTAGCATTGGACTGAATGCCACATAAATATATAATTATGTTTTTGCACATTTGCAGCTTTTAAAAGTTCAGGGAAAAGTATATGCCTCTACTGGTTACTTAAGCCAATTTCCTTTTGAAGCAGTGTTGTTTCTGAATATTGGTGTTAAGGGCAGTGCTTAATTTGAAAATCATAAGGTGCCGGAACGCAAAGTACATATAACAGCTCGGGATGATGAGACGGGCACAGGTCCCGTAACGTATACACAAAACGTGCTGAAAACAACATGCAAATGCCCACTTGCCACGCCTTGGGACTTACAAGACTCACTTTCAAATTATATCCATGGTATAAATGTTATGACGAATTTACAATTATTTTAGGCTATACTCCGCACAGCACAGGCAAATGCCCACATCACCACAGGTGGGACTTACAGTATCTACAGTCAGCAATTAATTTCTCAACAGGTCAAAAAAAAAAGAGCTTTTTATAAATCACACAAATCTTCCATTATTATTATTATTCAAAGATTGGCACGGCGGCCTATTAATATAAAGTATGCTCACCATTTAGTTTTCCAAAACACCCCACATCACGAGCATTGTCCGGATTCTCCTCCTCCTCTTTTTTTCGGGCTTTGCTGCGCGTGTCTGTGGCAGTTCTGTGTCCTTTGGCCACCCACGACCTCACGTACGGGACTGGATTGAATTTAGCGAGGGGGGGTCCAACAAGATTTAGGAAGAGTAAAGATGATATGGTGGATGTGAGCAGTGAGGCACGGTTGGCAGTGCAAATCAAGTTCATTTGAGAAAATCCGCGCTCACATTCAGCACTTGCAATGTGGATGCTGTTGACAGCAACAAGTAACTCCATCAGCTCATCGGGGGTGTCTTTTCCATCTGAGTCTCTGTACTTTCTGTAGGCCCGTATGACTGCACGCGGTTTGTCAATGTTGAAGCGCTGACACAGTGACCTCAGTCTCTCCATACAGCGCACCTGCGTCCTCGGGCCAGTACTGTGCGTAAAGCACCTTCAACTCCTCAATGAACTTGTTATATCCAGTTTTATCTGGCATCCGGCCTCCTTGAGATAACATGCGATCCTCCAAGTTCTTGGCCACAGTTAGGAAAAACTGCTTGGGGTCGAGTGATTTTGTCGCTTGATTTTCCTCCATTCAGCGTGATGCCATGGAAAGAGTTTTCCCCAATTCCCCTTTGGCTCAGTTCAGTGTAGCGCCCTGGCCGATCCGACATGGCCTCAAGTACCCTGATTTCCCGACAAATTGTCTTGTGTGCTGAAATGATGGTAATGTCTCGTTTTTGAAGCTCGACTGAGAGCTCGGATAATTCTTGTAATGCATCGCACATTATGCCTAAGTTGTTAACAAATGCATGCGATGATATGCGCATAGCAAGCCCACTGTATGTTTGCTTTGTGACACTATCACGGGAGGGATCTTCTGATGCAGTTTTGAAATGCTTGTAAAACGGTTCTAAAACTCGATGCCACCCATCTAGTGTCTAAAATACGACCTATTTTGCATAGCTGGACATCCAGGCTCTCAGCAGACTCTCTCAGCTGCATTCGGTTTTTGTTAGATGTGCTATACACTGCGTATAACTTGTCCATCAATATTTTAAAGTGATTTATGGCGCCCATCTCTTTCACTACGTCTGCGACTGCAAGTTCAAGCCTGTGGGCTGAGCAGTGCCACACAGTAATGTTAGGGAAAATGGCCTGGAGCCGACTCGCCACTCCGCTTTTACGCCCTAAACAGAAGCACCATCACAAGTTACTCCAATGAGGGTTTTAGAGAGAAAATCCTGTGTCAAATGCAGGCGCTCCAGCGCAGACAACAGTTTGTGGACAATACCATGAACAGACTCATCCAGCATTAAACTGAGTTTGGGGGTGCACTGTACTATTTTTTCTAACTAACAGTTTCTTTTCATTTCTTGAGAAATATGTTTCTGTGTTTACACACGCAACATTGGAATGTAAAATCCTCCCCATATCGAGTCCATTTAATTCTTGGCAATCAATCTCATGTTCGAACCCATATGCGGGACGGTGGCGTTTAGCCTCCTTGTACGCCGTGCGAAATACGCGAGCTGTAGTGGCTATCTGTTCAGACTGACTATTAATTATAGACTGTCCTAAAGTGTCCACTTTTGCCTTTTCAAGAATGCTTGCTGCTGCTAGGTGAGCCTTGGTACGGGCATGTTCAAATACTTTTTTTCTGATTGTGCGTTGCTGTTTTTTAATACCTGGAGCAGATGAGGTTACTGTGCATGAAACCCACTCTTTTGCGAGTTTCATCCCCCCCGTCTTCTCTGCCCGCAAAGTCCCCACCGCCTTACACGTCGTGCAGCCAAAACCTGTATTTTTCATAAGAAGCCAGGGGTAGTAGCTCTGCTTAACTTTGAACTGAGAAGCTGTCCAAACTGTGCATCCCATCCCGGACGTCCCATCTCCGCTCAGTGCGCTCCCCTCTCCTTCCGAATCTTCCTCCTGCGAACCAGCTGATGTCACGGCGGCGGTTCCCGCCTCTTGCTCCGGCTGTTGTACCGAGCTAGCTGATGCCAGGGTACCCGCCTGTTGCTCCGGCTGTTGGTGGTCCACCTGGCTGACTGCTAGCGCTGTAGCTGGCTCCTGCTCTGGCTGGCGGTGAACCTGACCAGCTGCTGCCACAGTGCCAGCCTCCTGCCCCGGTTTGGCTAGCTGTGGGTGAACCCGGCTAGCGGCGCTAGCCTCCTGCTGCAGCCGGTTTTTACCTTCAACGTGACCGCTGCAGCTGCCCTCGTCGCCGGCTTTTCTGACTCGTTTTGAGTCATGCCCCTCTTCTTTTTTCTTGAAAAAGGACAGTAAATTCAACTGTCTCTTTGACATGTTTGCGAAATGCCTAACGTTTTTTTCTCTCTTTTTTCTCCGGAGATGCGGCGAATTTCAAATGTTTAATTTTTTTTCTGTAATAGTGACGGGCCGTGGTTTGTGGATTTCAAATGACGTTAAATCTTAAAAAACTTATCATTTTTGGGATTTGTTCTGTAAATTAATACATGCATATTATTATTTTATTTAAATTTTATTTTAAACATTTTTTTATGTGTTTTCTTTTCTTTTTTTTCTTTTTTTATGAGAGGTGCCGGATCTGCCGAAATAGGTACCGGAACACAGGGAGGCCAAAATTAAGAGGTGCCGGATCTTGTTCCGGCAGGATCCGGCTCAAATTAACCCCTGGTTAAGGGCCAATAATCTTTACTGTCATACATTCACCATGTCTGTGGACATATTTGTGTGCAGTCTCACATATTAATATATAATAGACAAAATCTCACTCTGAGCTCAGTTCAAAACTTGAGAGCCCTGGATATATTTTATGCCATGGTACTGCTATCATGCTATACAATACTAATACAATTATATTATGCTAATGCTATAATGCCAAGCTAGGGCTAACATAGTACTGCCCTGCTAATGCCATAATTCTAATAAAATGCTAGTGCTATCATGCTAATGGCAAGCTATTGCTATCCTGCTAATGCTATAATACAAATGCTAGTGTTATGATTTAATTCCATGTTAATGTTACTATGCTAATGCTAGTGCAACCATGCTAATGCAACCTCATTTAACCTAAAGCGATGTATTGACTTTCAATGAAACACTGACAGAATCTTCTAGATTCTATTGGCAACAAATATTCCCTCACATAAGACCTTCGTCTGCTGACGTTTCTTAGTTTTGTAAGGTGTTGTTGGGTTCTAAAAGAAAGCTATGTTAATCCAAAGCATGACTATTCCTTTTATAATTACTATTTTACTTTATTCACAGACACATGAAATCATACAAGCGTTTCCAAGTTAGTTTTCTTGTCCTAAAGCTAATGAGGGCTATTCTAGCTTAGAGCTGCCATTCTATTCTATTTGACTCGCATTAACACACATTAATAGAGACACACACACACGCACGCACGCACACACAACCACATACACATACACACACACATACACACAAACAAATGCATACAGTTTACCACGTGTGTATGTGGTTTTGGAGGCAACTCATTACCAACTTTTTTCTGCTGTCACACATCTGGAACAACTTTACTGTTTGGAGCTTGTGGCTGTTTGCGCACACACACACACACACACACACACACACACACACACACACACACACACTGACACACACAAACAAACACACATTCTCTCTCTCACCCACACACATACACCAAAAGAAAAACAAAAAATATTGTTGTTTTGAGCAGTTTAATTATTTTTGTATCATTAACATATTAAAGACATATTAAAAAATTTCACTGAGATACTACTGTACTACTACTATATTTGACTGTGTACTGTACTATATCATTACTAATTTTCTATACAGTAATAACACAATGCTTGTCCTCTGTATGTCAGGTGTTTGTGTTTGTGTAGGTGCGTTCAGTCACCTGAGGACCAACCTGTGTAAGTGGTGTGAGTCCTCCGTCCCACTGTGTGAGGACAGCGTCTGCCTCTCCAACTGCAGCCTCACCTCCTTCTGCACTTCTGTACATGAGATCTGTGTTGCCATCTGGTGAGGAACCCCTATCGTACCCTAGTATAATGTAGCCTAATAAATCATACCTAGTATATCATAGCCTAACATAGTATAGTGTAACATAGCATAGTCTAGCCTGCACAGTGTTCAATATATATATCGTGTCGAAAAGGTCCAAACCCCTAGGACAGTTGAACCCCCAAAATCCCTTGCGGCACATACGGGAACCGGCATCCACACCCGTGGTTGCTACACAGCCCCCAACTTAGGGGCCAGACATCCTGACGACCCCCACACCCATCACACAGTCCAAATGTTCTGGTCTGAGATATACCCTCCTCTGCCGAACCAAAAAATAGGCAGGAGCCCTCGGGGTGTAGTCGGGGACCACCTCCATCGGGGCCCCCACCAGGATCCGCCGTTGGGGGGCAATGGAGCGCTGTACAGGGACCCCATCCTCCGTCTTGCCCGTTAACTTGCCGGCGGCTGGGACAAGGAAGGATTGGACGCTGCCCCGTTCACCCGCAGTCCTCGACCAGCCTCTCCTGCCGACACTGCTGCAGCTCGAGGTCCAGGGGCCTGGGCTTCCGGACCCGGTCCTTGCCCTGCTCGGACTGGAATGCTACTGTCGTTGTGCCACGTGAGACGGCTGCCCGAGCCGCGTTCACCCGGGCAGAGCAGCGATGGCAGCAGTGCTTGGCCGGACCAGACTGGTCCTGGCAATCCTCTTCCATAGAAGGCTGCATGCTGTGCTGGGGGGAGAGGGCCATCTCCGCCCGTTCTGCCTTGTTCAGAGAGTCGAACTCGAGTCCGACTCATGAGCTAAATATAGACTTGTGACTTGACTTGGACTTGAGCACTGAATGACTCGAACTTAGACTGGGACCCATACATTCGGACTTGCGAATTAAGACAAAGACTTTTTTTTATATATGTCATTAGGTTATAATTTTGTATATGATTTTAATATCTAGTGCAAGGGAATGTTACTGCTTCATGTCATACATCGCATGTAACGTCACGTCATGTTCACATGCAAACTAACATTAACTTTACGGCACCAAAATGCCTGGAGAAAATGTGCCGAAGATTGTCCGTTTTGCTTTTTAGGATTTCACCTGCAATGGGAAAAAATGGAAAGCAAAATGCTCCATATGTCAAAATACAATTGAAGAGACAGCCTGGACTAACCCAAATTTCAACCGTCATTTGTCAAGACTGCACCCAGAAAAGTAAGTGACATACTACGTTAACTGCTATGATGGTTGGCTAGTGCAGAGATCCCCAACCACCCGGCTGCGGAGCCCCGGCCGCGGAGCTCAGGCGGCGGAGCAAAGATCTGAATCTTAGCCCTGGCTTGATGATTCAGATCTTAGATTATGGGAGGTGATCCACAAAAGCCTATAGGGTAGGAACAATGGGATGTCGGAGCAGCGGGTTTATTTTTTTAATTTATCTCCACAACGGTTTGAGCTCAAACATTTTTCTTGCCAGCTGTAAAGCTTAGACGGAGCGGGGGACTCCTCTTCGCTGGCGTGATGGACTATAAGTAGACGAATATACTTAATATCTTACGGCATATTTATTCAACGTTCAGAAGAGCATACAGAATACACGACTGGCTGCCGCTCAGTCATTCAACAACAATGTAATAGCTTGACTAGTCTGGTAGAGCATAGTGACGTAATCACGTTACCGTAACATGTAACACATTGTACACAGGATAATACTGGTAGCTTACTACCACAGAAAATGGAGTAAGGGTGCAATCACATATTAGCACCACCACAAATGTAGCACAAACGATTCCACCTATTTTTCAAATAATTTGGGGGATAAGGGGGGCCACTACTTTACTACTTTTTTTAACCCTTACTTTAGTGCTTGACTCTGACTCGACTTGATTAATAGGGTCTCGACCCGGACATGGCTCGTATGAGTAGTGGACTCCACTTGGACTCGACTCTGACTTGAACACTGGAGACTCTAACCTGGATTTGGACTCGAGGCAAAGTGACTCAACTACAACACTGGACTCCAGCAGCGTTGGCCCGGAAAACTTTGGCAGCTCCACATAAAACCAGCCTTGTCCTAACTGGTTGGGCTTACGAGGAATTTACGTAGTTCCCGCCCAGATGCGATTCGCCGATACGATTTGCGATGTATTGCAAAGTGTTTTGCGGATTGAAATTTCATTTTAATTTTGCAACACACAGTGTGTGGCGAAGTGCATTGCAATGATGGGGGCGCTATAGCTTTTAAAGGCACTCAAAAAATTTGACAAAATGTTAATTATATTTATATTGTTATAATTTTTTCAAATTTCATTGAGGATTTCATTGTCACTTTGCATATTCAAACACACTTTGAATTACTTATTTTTTTTACATTTTTACAAATTTTTTACAATTTAATAATTACATTATTAAATTGCAATAATGTGATAAGTCATATAGTACAGCGGTTAAGCCCTCAAATGCAAGGGAAATTGTGCACTTTTTGAAAGAAACATGAAACTTCTACCATAGTTAGTTTATCCCATGAGGTTTATTTTAAGATCGGGAGGGAAGTCCGATTTGACCTCTGAGGCCTGGGAGAGGTCAAATCCAAGATGGCCGCCAAAAATATTCTAAAATGCCTAGCGTTGGAACCAAACACTGTAGAAAAACACTTAAGGTGTCATTT
The DNA here is from genome assembly GCA_900291075.1 of Melanogrammus aeglefinus. NCBI lineage: Eukaryota > Metazoa > Chordata > Actinopteri > Gadiformes > Gadidae > Melanogrammus > Melanogrammus aeglefinus. The sequence continues at coordinate 20,150 of OLKM01003423.1, read as the reverse complement.
CCCACTAACTTTAGGGTGCCCATTCTGTTGGTGATATCCTTGAGACCAATAGAATTCAAGAAAATGCATTTACGTTAAAGTCAAGGTAAAAAATATATTAAAATATTTTTTTTATGTACCCCAGAAGATTGATTGAAATGTTTATTTCGAATATGAAAATAAAGTAATAAAAAAAGTGAATAAGACAAAACATTTAAACATGAAAAAATAGAATACATATTCGAAAAGGAGTGAGAAGAAGTAAAACTTATAAACTCCCACCCCCTCTCCTTATATATGTCTAGCTAAGATCCTTGTCTAAACATATCTTATGTTACAAAATCATGAATATAATTTATTTATAATTTACTTTACGTTTTAATTTAATTTACGTTTACTAATAATTTACTTATACACACTAATTATGCATACATACTAATTACATGCTGCAAATCACAGCAGACATCGGCAATGGTGTCTGCCAGCGATTTAGGATGGAAGATGTTGTATGCCCACCAAAGTTGCGTAATGGACTGTTCACAACAGGAGCTGTGGACAACATAGACCATAATCCAAGTTCTGCAACAGCCAAAGATTCCTTCCACGGCACTGGAATCTCACTTATGCAGCATCCATCACACCCAGAAAGTGGAACTGATCGTGTTGTACTAGTGATTAGTCAAGATGGCTCTTCCACCAAGTCAGTAACACCTCTGCCAACATCCTACACAGTCGTGCCACCAGCTTCCCTTGGGACAAAGGAATTCAGTGTGCAAGGTCCTGTGAGACCTTCCACCCTCCTGGTTTCTACAACCGCCACAAAGGATGAGTATGCATGGTTCAGAAAAGTCAAGACAGCTGTTGAAACGTCTGCCATTGATGGCATGATATCGTGGACTGCCTACCATGCTGATGTTCACCAAGCCGTTATCCCTCCTGCAGCAATCAATGCACTATTACCTCTCTTTCTTGACAGTGCACATTCAGTAGCAATGATTCAGCACTCTATGGAAATCGTCAAAAGAGCAGTTCGACATGTGAACCCTGGTCAGATTCCTGTCCTGGCTGCTGACCAACCACTGTATGCTCTCGCTAAACACATACAGTGGACCTGGCCAGACACTCATGGAGAAGATCACTTTGTGATTATGTTTGGTGGTCTACACATTGAAATGGCCATGTTGAAGTTGCTGGGAGACTGGCTAGAAGACAGTGGTTGGATCAATGCTCTGGTCCAGGCTGACATTGCAAGTTCTGGAACAGCCAATTCCTTCATACATGCCAAACATGTCAACAAGACCCTCCATGCACACCAGGTCACGTCTGCAAGCCTCTATATACTCCTGCAACGAGCGTACAATGAAGAGTGCATGTTTGATGATATAGATGCTGACAGTCTCTCTTTTGAGGAGTGGTGCATACAGCAAGCAAAGGCTAGTGTACACTTTGACTACTGGCATAAGACCCTGTCATTGCAGCTTCTCGTTCTGCAGTACATCAGGTCCATTCGGGAAGGCAACTTCCAGCTGTACGTGGAATCCCTGACACAGATCATGCCCTGAATGTTCGCCCTGGATCACACACACAGTAGATGGCTTCCTTTACACATCCGTGATATGACGACTCTTGTGGACAGACGCCCAGATGTCCTAGCAGAATTCAAGTCTGGACATTTCGTGGTGCACAAAACCAGCAACCAGTTCTCTGCCATGGCACTTGACCAGTGCCATGAACAGAACAATGCCATGATCAAAGGTTCTGGTGGGGCTATCGGACTGACTGGAAATCCTGGAGCATTCAGACGCTGGATGGTAGCAGGACCAGAAATCTCCAGGATCACTAAAGAGTTTGAAGAACAGGCAACAAACCAACAGCATGGATCCAGTGACTCTAGACACCAAGACCAGCAACCTGGAGTGCAAGCCGCATTCCTGAAGGAGGTTAAGGCACTCGTCACAGTGCTGGAAGAGGTGGAGAATCCATTTCTAGAACACAGCCAAGATCTTCTAGTCATTGACACAAGGGACATCGTTGATACCAAAGTTGCTGACACTGTAAGAAGGATTGTTACCCTTGGTGAGGAGCAGTACACCGAGTTTGTGACCCAAAGGCTGGAAAAGTGTACAACACCTATCACACATCCACTTCCAAAGAACAAGTTGCCACTATTCAGCAGACCACCTGTCAAGGTCAAATCAAAAGAGAAGGCACAACTTGTTGCACTGAAGAGTGACTGTGGTCTTTTTTCAAGGCTGTACATCTCATGTCAAACACGAGATGGAGACATCAACCACTTCTTTTCTCACGAAAACCAGACAGCACCTCCAGCTCTATCAAGTGGAGGAAAACTTTGGTTTGGGGTTAAAGCAGATCTGCTTCGCTGCCTGGAGTCAAATCTGCTCGAAAACAAGAGTGTTCCTGAGACTGATGCAGTCATTCTAAGATGGTGCAGCTGTGGTTCAAATGCTGAATCCAAAGACATCAATAACATTTCAAGAGTATGGAGAAACAGTGTTTGTACCATACATCTCTGCTCAACTAGATGTAAGCACCCGTGTTGACCTTGCCTAGGATGTATACCTACCTGCCAGCCTGAAAGCCTCAACAAGACAGAAGAGGGGAAATGGCATGAGGAAAAGGGTGGCTCCCCTTACTGTGATGCCCAAGAACTGGAAAGACTTCCTTCGATGTGATGAAAACAAAACAGAGTTGTTTTCCTTCCTGGCCCGAGAAGCCGTTGATCTGCCTGTAGCACAGGGCAAGGAACTGTGTGCAACAGATGGAACTGGAGTCCTCTGCTCTCCTGCTGACTCATGCGTGACCTGCCTTGCCCCATGTTCGCAAGAAGAGGCTGACACTCTGCTACTTCTGCATGTGGCAGATGCTGTGCAGAAAGGTTGTAAGAAGGTGACCATACGTACCGTTGATACAGATGTGGTGGTGTTGGCAGTGGCTTATTTTAGCAAAATAGCTCCTGATGAACTGTGGGTTTCCTTTGGTGTTGGGTCGAGTTTCCGGTTCATCGCTATTCACGAAATGGTTGCCACAATGACTCCTATCAAGTGCCTGACTCTCCCTGTCTTTCACGCTTTCACTGGATTTGACACCGTGTCTGCATTTGCTGGCCGTGGAAAGAAGACTGCCTGGGAGACATGGAAGTCTTTCCCAGAGGTCAGTGATGCTTTCCAGGAACTCCTGTGCATGCCAAGTGAGGTCAGTGAAGATTCCATGTTACTGCTTGAACGATTTGTGGTGCTCATGTATGACCGAACCAGCAGTGAGAGTATGGAAGTGAATGATGCCAGGAAACAGCTTTTCTCCCAGAAGTCCAGGAGTTTAGAAAATATCCCTCCAACCCAGGCTGCCCTCAATCAGCACATCAAGCGTACTTGCTTTCAGGCCAACGTTTGGAACCAGTCACTGGTCCTGGATCCAGAGATGCCAGAGCCATCTGACTGGGGCTGGACAAAAGAAACCACTGGGTGACAGCCACTCTGGACAACTCTCCCTGAAGCAGCAAAGTCTTGCCATGAGCTGATCCGCTGTAACTGCCAGAAAGGGTGCACTGGACGGTACTCATGTGTCAAAGCTGCACTTAAGTGTACAGATGTCTGCTTTTGTTCTGGGGACTGTTAAGATTTTTGATCACTGTCAATATGTGATCCTGACATAAAAGGACTGTGTTGTTGTTTATTAACCAGTTCTCCGTCCCTTGATGATTTTTTTGTTTTGTAAAGGTTTTACGGGAGGTTCTAGGAAATCAGTTAAAAACTTCTAGAATAAATAAATAATTTGTCACGTCTCGTCCTGTTACACGGTCCAATACCGCCATCTAGTGGCTACGGGACGCTGGTGGGCAGCCTTCTCCTCGCACCTGGATATGATTATCTTTAATGATCGTCCCTACTTCAGCCGGGGATTTACTATCAGCTGGCGCCAGTTCGTCGTTACGTCTTCACAGTTAGTATCGGTCCTACCAGCATTTCTCGAGTATTTCAGCAGCCTGTCCCCGTAGTGACTCTCCCCTTCCTTTTCTAGTATTCTCCGGTCGCCGAACCCCTGCCTGCCTGACTACCCGCCTGCCGTCGCTCCCTTGCTTGCCTGCCGGTTCCTGACCCCTGCCTGTCTGTCTCTCCTGCCGGTTCCTGATCCCTGCCTGTCTGACTCTCCTGCCGGTTCCTGATCCCTGCCTGTCTGACTCTCCTGCCGGTTCCTGATCCACTGCCTGTCTGGACTCTTCCTGCCGGTTCCTGATCCCTGCCTGTCTGACTCTCCTTCTGGTTCCTGATCCTCGCCTGTCTGACTCTCCTGCCGGTTCCTGATCCCTGCCTGTCTGACTACTCCGCTTGTTCCTGATCCCTGCTTGTCTGACTACTCGCCTGTCGACGGAATAAACCTCTTTCCTTTATTCCGTCTCCGTCTCCCTGTGTCCAGCATTTGGGTCCCCTCGTCTGCCCCGTGACATAATTAAAAAGTTAAATAATAAATCAGTTAAGAAATAAATTATTTTAATGATTGTTGTTATTAGCATTGTTATTGTTATCATCATTATTAACCTTATCATTACTGTTATTATTTTGAAAATAAACAATCTTTTTGCACCGTTCACCTCCCTATGTCTGCATAATTTGACCTCCACATTGATCTAAATGCATTTTCTTGAATTCTATTGGTCTCAAGGGTATCACCAACAGAATGGGCACCCTAAAGTTAGTGGGAAATGACACCTTAAGTGTTTTTCTACAATGTTTGGTTCCAACGCTAGGCATTTTTGAATATTTTTGGTGGCCATCTTGGATTTGACCTCTCCCGGGCCTCAGAGGTCAAATCTGACTTCCCTCCCGATCTTAAAATAAACCTCATGGTATAAACTAACTGTGGTAGAAGTTTCATGTTTCTTTCAAAAAGTGCACAATTCTCATGCTTAGCCGCTGTACTAATATTGCAATGACTTAGGAATTGCAAATTGCATTGTCTTTTGAATTTTAATTATATTATTATTATTATTGTTATTATTATTTTTCAGTGTTATTATAACTCAGCTTGTTATGATGACATAATTATCGAACTAGAGTTATAATAACATAACTATTATAGAACTAGAGTAATAATAACATAACTATCGTTCTCGGGGCAGTTCAACAATGAACAGTTCAAGTGGATGAACAGTTCAAGTGGATTTCCAGTTGGTTACTGAACCGCTCACACTGTACTCAGAACCACTGTCCTTACGGGCCACTTTAAGGAAATCATAGCGGCAATCCCATAGTTGAAAGGACTGAAAGTATCAGAATGACCCCTAGTTCTCCTTGTGTTCTAATCTGCGCTATCCTGGTTTACATCCAACCTGACGAACTGCACCTATCAGGTCACATGGAATGGCTCCTTGTCCAAACCCTGCTCTCTCGACACTGGTATCACTCAAGGCACTGTACTGGGGCCCCTTCTGTTCTCCCTACATAACAGATCCCTGGACTCTGTACTCCCATCACAGTTTTTCCTATCCCTGCTACACTGACGACACTCTCCTTCCCCTCCTCTGACAACACCCTGATTGCAACGCGCATCTCAGAATGTCTGTTAGATATCAGCACTTGGACGACTGACAATCACCTGAAGCTTATCCTCAACATAACTGAGGTCCTCCTTGTGCAAGAGAAAGGTTGCCCTCACATGGACTTAATGGTCAATGTCGAGGACATCGCTGTATCTCCATCACGCTGTATCGCCATCACCAACCATGAGAAACCTCAGTGTGGTACTTAATCAGTTATGCTGCACTGCGAACATCACTGCGGATGACCCAATCCTGCAGATTTGCCCTCTACAACATCCGCAGGATCCATCCCTTCCTCAGGAGGGAAGCACCTCAGCTCCTGGTCCAAGTGCTCCGCATCTTCCGCTTCGATTACTGCAACTCGCTCCTGGCTTGTCTCCCTGCCTCCGTGATTAAGCCCTTGCAGTGTATCCATGCTGCAGCGTGCCTTGTGTTTAACCTACCTAAATTCTCCCATCTGACCCCCCTCTTCCGGGACCTCCACTGGCTCCCTGTAGTAGCTTAGAGTTCATCTTGTGATCAGCTCAGCATGCTGATCACTAAACACATGGTGTAAACTAAGTGAAATTAAGAATGTGTTAGTAAGTATGGGTTACTAAGTGTGGGTTATTACGTGTGGGTTAGTAAGTGTGGGTTAGTAAGTGTTAGTAAGAGTGGGTTACTAAGTGTGGGTTAGTCATTGTTGTCGTTTGTTGTTCTAGGAGGAAGAACAACGAGAGCCTCACGGTTCAAACTCTTTGTCATGACCCAGCACTTCCACTGGAGGGGGTGGCTGCTGGCCTGCCACTGAACTCCTCATCCAGGGACTGTGTGATGACATCATCAGGCCGCGACGCCATACTCGTCTGCAGCTGCCAGGGAGAACAAGAGTGTAACGACAGACTCCTCTTCAACACAGGACCCAATGGTGAGTAGGGGGGAGGGAGAGACGGATGGATGATGGATGGACGAAGGGAGGTGGGGAGAGGGTTGAACTGGAACATGATCGACGGATGGAAAGTGTGTCTATCCGAGGTCTATGGTGTGTTGATTGTGGTGTATCTGAGGTCTATGGTGGTGTATCTGAGGTCTATGGTTTGTTTATGGTGTGTATCTGTGGTCTGTGGTGTGTTGATGGGGTGTAATTGAGGTCTATAGTGTGTTGATGGTGTGTAGCTGAGGTCTATGTGTGTTGATGGTGGTGTATCTGAGGTCTATGGTGTGTAGATGGTGTGTATCTGAGGTCTATGGTGTGTAGATGGTGTGTATCTGAGGTCTAAGGTGTGTTGATGATGGTGTATCTGAGGTCTATTGTGTATTTTTGGTATCTCCCCAGGCTTCTCTAAGCTCCAGAGTAAAGATGTAATCCCTGTGGTAGCCATAAGCTTGGTTCCTCCAGTCTTGGTTGCTCTGGTCGCCACAGCAACCTTCTACCTCTACCGCACGCGCCGGCCAGGGAAACCCAGTCCATCCACGTGCCCTGACTGGCCTACCAAACACCCCCAGAGTCAGTATCAGAGTCAGTACCAGGGTCACTACCAGGGTCAATACCAGGCGCTGGCACTCCCTACAGCCAGGCCTGAGGTGTCTCTCACACCAGGCTGCTCTCCCTGCCCGGGGACGTCCTCAGCAACCTGCTGGAGGGGTGGGGCCCGAGGCCACAGCAGCTGCCCATCAGGCTGGAGGCCCTGGTGGGGAAGGGCCGCTTCGCCGAGCTGTGGCAGGGGCGGCTGCTGCTGCTGACTGGGGGGGGGGGGCTCGTGTGGGGCCGCAGGGGTCGGGGAGGCAGTGGCGGTGAAGGTGTTCACAGGGGAGGAGTCAGCGTCGTGGAGCAGCGAGTGCTCCATCCTTTCCGACCCCCACCTCCGACACGACAACGTGGTGCGGTTCCTGGCGGCGGAGGCACGCGTGCCCCAAGGCAACGCCCGCACCCAGTATTGGCTGGTCCTGGCCTACCACCACATGGGGAACCTGCAGGACTTCCTGTCTGACAACATCCTGTCCTGGGAGGAGCTGGTTGCCATGGCAGGCAGCATTGCTAGGGGGCTTGCGCATCTCCATAGCGACACCACTCCTACCGGGGTTCCCAAGGTTAGTGTCCTATAGTATGCTCTAGTTTCCTATATATCGCCCCTAAGCCCCTTTCAGACAGAAATGAAATGGACACATAAGGTTTTCCAGTGAAAGCAGACTCTGTTGTTCCAAGAGTACCAATTGTTGCTACTTGGGCTGCCGTTGCAATTGAGTTCGGGCAAAATTATGACTTGAAACAATTAAAGGAGAATTCTGGTATTTTGAACATTGAGCCCCCTTTCTGGTTTGTCTAGAATGAAAGAGTGGTAGCGAAATTCAGTTTCTGTCGTGTTTTATTTGGCATTTTGTAAACTGCATTTTGTAAATTAAACGGAAACCGGACCGTAACCGGAAACGTGACTGTAGGTTGGTTGTAGTCTTTTCGCTCGGTTCTCCGTATGAACAGTAGGGCTAGAACCGAGCAAAAAGACTACAAGCACCCCCTTTCCGTTTTTGTTTTCCGTTTCATTTACAAAATGCCAAATAAAGCATGACAGAAACTGTATTTCGCTACAATACTTGTTTAGGAACATCAACAAACACCATTAACCGCTCGATGCATTTCACATTTCTGAAAACAAACGTTTAGGGGTGTTTTTGAATGCCCATAGCTAGCCATTGTGAAGCAGACAGAGGCGTTTCAAAATTAGCCAAATACTCGAGACGGGACCAATAATGAAAATTCCTCGACAAACCAGAAAGTGGGCTCAATGCTCAAAATAGCAGAATTGTCCTTCAATGAATAGTACATGAACAATATATAATTAAAATGATTCATGCAATAAATAAAAAGGTGTTTTTGAGAGAGAGAGAGGAAGGGGAAGAGAGTATGAGAGATGGTAGAGAGCTTTTATCTTTATATTGTTTAATGTGTTGGGATTCTCCTCCAGCTCTAACAGAACTATGGTGTCTGTGATTTGTAGGAGTGTATGATGACGATATGATATGATACGATAATACTTTATTGTCAGAGCAAGTCTGAAATTTGTCTTGCATCCCAAGCAGCTCTATTTACAAACATCACATCAGTGGGGTATACTACGAACCTCGCAGAACATACTCAGGCTTTCTTCTGAAAGCCTGGATCGACAAGAGACGCAACCCGCGATCAGAGTTAAATGGTACTTCAATGCCCACTTAAGATTTGATTAGTCGAGCCAGGTTTTCCGCTTTAGGTTCGTTTATGTTCGTTCACGTGAAGGGGACGTTTAACGCGTCATTTTACTCACCTTTACAAACTGGATAGATCAACAGATAGGAGTTAAAAAATCTGATAACAGCTAGGGCAGTGGTCATCAACCTTTTTAAGCCTAAGATCTCTGACCTCGACCTGTGTGAAAGGCAAGATCTACCTATTGAAGACTTGAGAAAAAACAGACAGCGCAGAATGTATTTCCAATTAAAGGCCTTTTATTGAGTCTAATTGTATGAATTACATGTAATTCTTTGCTCAGATTTTTTTTAATGCAATCAATCAAAACTAACTGAAAACAAAAAAATAAAGCCATGTGCCCTATTTCCCATTTATAATATTTTACAACTGTACAACAACACAACACAGCAAAAAATCTACACACTTGCAGTGGACAGATATTGAAGTGTAATTAGCTGTTTTGCTTACCCAATAACCACATGGAAGTTAACAAATGTATGATTCACATTTAAGAAAGTGAACTGTAATGTGTATTAATAAAATTCTCAGTGCAATTAAGTAAGCGCCATGTCCCATTTAAAGCAGAATCACTTCACAATGCCATCTAAAGGCAAAACTCTTGCAGTCATGTTTCTCAAATTAGTGTGATGGCTGTAACTGAATACTGTCAGTGAGTGCCTTGAATTCTGGCTCATAGCTAGAGACAGTCAGGCTGAGACAGTCAGTGAGGTGTCGGTCTGTAAGGCGGCTCCTGTACTTTGATTTGATTATTTTCATTTGTGAAAACGCCATTTCACAAAGATAAGTAGATCCAAAGTAGGCACTCACTCTTAGTGCACATGCAGTGAGGAGAGGATACTTCTCTTTGCTGACCAGTCCCCAAAAGTCACTGTCCTTGATCTGGTTTTCAGCTCTATGTCTTTTTGCAAATCAACCATCTCCATGTCAACTCCACTTGGAAAAGCAAATACCTGCTGGAATCTGTCTGCTACCTGTTCTATATCAATGGGCAGAAATGGGTTGGAGAGGAATGCAACAATATCAACCATGACATCTAACTCAACAAAACGCAGATTAAACTCAGTTGTCACTTTGTCCAGCTGGGCACAGTACTGCTCTGGGTTAAAAACCTCCTTGTTTTTGATGACGTGTGACAATTTCTCCAGGTTGGGGAAGTGGGTCAGCCTCTTGTTCTTTAGGTGTGTGGTTCAAACACCCAGCTTGGCCTTGAACCCATTCATTGCGCTAATCATGTGGGGCAGGTGTCTGTCCTTTCCCTGCAGCTCATTGTTGAGTGTGTTAAGTTTTGCCGTTAGGTCTGTTAAAAACCCCAGATCCAGTAGCTACACATCATCGGACAGTTCCTCATGCTCCTCGTTCCTTGTTGACAAAAAAGTCTTTATCTCAGGCAGCAAGTCAACAAATCACTGCAACACTTTGTTGCGACTCAACCACCGGACTTCAGTGTGGAGAAGCAGGTCTCCGCAGGGCCGCTGGAAGTAATTTTGAACAGGGGGTGCTGTGAAAAATTTTTTTGTTTTTTTGTACAAAAAACCTATGAGCCTATAGGCCTATTTAAAATACATGTAAAAATAAATATATAGATTGAGATTCACTACATTATTGTCATATGCACTTCAGCGCACACAGCCAGGGTCTGTAACACACAGACATCATCAGTTCTCAGATGAATATATGCGCTATTAATTAAACTTCACAATAATGCTATAACAATGCAATAGATGTGGTCAGCTGGCATGGACCTGAGGCACTGCACCATCTACATTTATGTCACACGCGATTCTATTAGCTCCAAAATCCTTTTACCCACACCACAAGGAAATAAGATCTGACTATTTAAGCATGTTATTGAACAGTTCTCCACATCCATTACGCAAAGAACACACGCACACAATAATACTCTCCATCTCCATCCCCATCACCTTGCAAAAATACTATAGTGTGACGTTAAACTGCATGAATAGATATGAAAGTGTGTGGCGGCACCATGCTCTTAGTTTGAGCTGCAAGCAGGGTGCCCTGGTTACAGATGTCCAAATGTCGAGGTGCGCTCTGGGTTTGTGGAGATAAAGTCTCTCATGAGGGGACGAATGTCCAAGGAGTTCAGAATGTCTGTGTCGGCATGCATCAGCAAAAGGGTGTGTGAGTCTTTTTCTGGGTCATGGTGCTGCGTACCCATGTCTTCAAAAGACGCAAGGCGGAGAAAGTGCGCTCGGATGAGGCCACGGAGATGGGTAGGCACAGACATAACTCGATCAGTTTTTTTGTCTCTGAAAACATGGCTCTTGTTTGTGGCTGGAGCCTTGTCCAACATGATGCTACATCTTGGACTGTGACACACTTAGACCCTCTGTCTTTTGTGCCAGCACCAAGCATTTTGAGCTGTAGTTCAAGGCAGGTCTGTGTCAAGCTCCTCCGTGAGCTGAAGGGCCTCCAGATTGACTCTCCTTCCCTCTGCTGCTTTGATTACAGCCTCTCTCGCTTTGCGGCAAGTTTCATACTGGCCTGATCAAATCTTCTGTCCAGCTCCGCCGATATCACATCAATAGCCTCGAAAAAGCTACGTCGCCAATCCACTGTTTGTGCGCCATGCGCCAGCGCCTCTGCCTCTGTAGTTTGGCGAAGGCGAGCTGGGGTTTTGCTCACTCTAGGGGTGGTGGTGTCTGGCATTTTCAGGAAGGTTTGTGATGCGCAGGTTTCAACCTTGCGGATCAGCTCGTCCACAACTGCATCATGCCGGAGTGTGGCTATTTGTTCTCTCAGCACACCTGTGCATTCCAGTGCACCGTGCAAACTTGCTGTAGCACTCTGTAGGCTTGTGGCAACTGCTTCACAGGGCTCGAACAGGGCCCAATATATATATATATATATATAGATAGATAGATAGATAGATAGATAGATAGATAGATAGATAGATAGATAGATAGATAGATAGATAGATAGATAGATAGATAGATAGATAGATAGATACACACACACACACACATACATATATATATATACACCCACACATACATACATATACACACACACATATATATATATATATATATATATATATATATATATATATATATATATATACATATATATATATATATATACATACATACATATACACACACATATATATACATATATATGCATATATATATATACACACACGTATATATACATATATACACATATATACATATATATACACATATATACATACATATATATACACATATATACATATATATGTATATAGATGTGTATATATATACACACACATACACTACCGTTCAAAAGTTTGGGGTCACTTAGAAATTTCCTTATTTTTGAAAGAAAAGCACTGTTTTTTTAAACAGTGCTTTAAACTAATCTAAGTTTAAACTAATCTATACATTGCTAATGTGGTAAATGACTATTCTAGCTGCAAATGTGTTTTTTGGTGCAATATCTACATAGGTGTATAGAGGCCCATTTCCAGCAACTATCACTCCAGTGTTCTAATGGTACAATGTGTTTGCTCATTGGGTCAGAAGGCTAATGGATGATTAGAAAACCCTTGTGCAATTATGTTAGCACAGCTGAAAACAGTTCAGCTGGTTAGAAAAGCTATAAAAACTGACCTTTCCTTTGAGGCAGGTTGAAGTATCTGGAGCATCACATTTGTGAGGACGATTTAAATGCTCAAAATGGCCAGAAAAAGAGAACTTTCATGTGTAAACTCGACAGTCTTATTCTTGTTCTTAGAAATTGAAGGCTATTCCATGCGAGAAATTGCCAAGAAGCTGAAGATTTCCTACAACGGTGTGTACTACTCTCTTCAGAGAACAGCACAAACAGACTCTAACCAGAGTAGAAAGAGAAGTGGGAGGCCCCGCTGCACAACTGAGCAAGAACATAAGTACATTAGAGTCTCTAGTTTGAGAAATAGACGCCTCGCAGGTCCTCAACTGGCAGCTTCATTAAATAGTACCCGCAAAACGCCAGTGTCAACATCTACAGTGAAGAGGCGACTCCGGGATGCTGGCCTTCAGGCAGAGTGGCAAAGAAAAAGCCATATCTGAGACTGGCAAATAAAAGAAAGATTAATATGGGGAAAAGAACACAGACATTGGACAGAGGAAGATTGGAAAAAAGTGTTATGGACGGACGAATCGAAGTTTGAGGTCTTTGGATCACACAGAAGAACATTTGTGAGGCGCAGAACAACTGAAAAGATGCTGGAAGAGTGCCTGATGCCATCTGTCAAGCATGGTGGGGGTAACGTGATGGTCTGAGGTTGCTTTGGTGCTGGTAAGGTGGGAGATTTGTTCAGGGTTAAAGGGATTCTGAATAAGGAAGGCTATTACTCCATTTTTCAACGCCATGCCATGCCATACCCTGTGGACAGCGCGCTTGATTGGAGCCAATTTCAACCTACAACAGGAACAATGACCCAAAAGCACACCTCCAAGTTTTGCAAGAACCTATTTAGAGAAGAAGCAGGCAGCTGGGTATTTCTATCTGTAATGGAGGTGGCCAGAGCAGTCACCAGATCGAAACCCCCATTGAGCTTGTTGTGGGAGCAGCTTGACCGTTATGGTACGCAAGAAGTTGCCCATCCAGCCAATCCAACTTGGTGGGAGGGGCTTCTAGAAGTGTGAGGTGAAATTTCTCCTGATTACCTCAACAAATTAACAGCTAGATAGCCCAAGGTCTGCAATGCTGTAATTGCTGCAAATGGAGATTTCTTTGACGAAAGCAAAGTTTGAAGGAAAAAAAATATTATTTAAAATAAAAATCATTATTTCTGACTTTGTCAATGGCTTGACTATATTTTCTATTCATTTTACAACTCATGCTGGTAAATAAAAGTGACTTTTCATGGAAAACACAAAATTTTCTGGGTGACCCCAAACTTTTGAACGGGAGTGTATATATATACACACACACATATATATATATATATATATATATATATATATATATATATATATATATATATATATAATATATATATATATATATTATATATATATATATATATATATATATATATATATATATATATATACACATACATACTAGGGATGCACCGAATTTTCGGCCACCGAAAATTTTCGGCCGAAAATGGCCCAAAAGCGCATTTTCGGTTTCGGGCCGAAATACTTTTATCACCGAAACAACACGGCCGAAACAGAAAATTGTGATGACGCAAACAAAAAGCGCGGCCAGCCCATGCTGGATAAGCGCCAATATGTTTGCGGTGTGGTTGTTTTCAATGTTTCTGAGAAAGACCCACGTATAACGATTGCAAAAATTGCAGTTAGTACACAGTCATAGCCATAAATGCAATGGCACTAGGGTTAACGCGGTGTGGACATTTTCACACCGAGTGATACACTGGTATTACCGACCGAGTATAAACGGTATAAACTTTGAAACTAGGTCAACCGCAATCTTTTCCGTTAACTCTCTTCTCACACTCGGTGACAGCGTCTGGCAGCGCGCCAATTCTCTTATAACGTTCTATATATAGGCTAATAGTATAATATAATTTCATAGATAATATCACGATGGCCGTAGCGCGGGGAGCTCTCGTATGAATTGGGCTTCACAGGGTTTGTTTACCGGCGTTGCTATGGTTACCAGTCTTGCGTGTTCCAACGCTTTATTAGGTAGCCTATCTATTAGGTTTGTGTATGTATGTATGTGCACGTATGTATGTGTATGTATGTATGTGTATATATATATACACACACACACACACACACACACACACACACACACACACACACACACACACACACACACACACACACACACACACACACACACACACTAGGCCTATATATATATTTTTTTTTTGTGTGTTTGTTAACACATTTTTAGTGTTTGTTAACACACACACATATATATATATATATATAATAGGTCCTATATATATATATATATATATATATATATATATATATATATAAAAAACATTAAAAAAAAAAAAGCAACCCTAAATGGTACTAATAATTCAACCCGGTCTCACGAAAATTCGTGACACTGTCACGTTATTTAATCTATTTTTCGTGATCAGCGACACGTATTTTCAAAATTTTCGTGTCCAGAAGCACAATTTTCAAGCTCATGTATCTCAATTGGAAGTATTTGTCGTGTCACTGAGCACGACTTCCAAACTAAGGTTCTGTCCGGCAGCGTTCTCCCTAACGTCCCTTAAGGAGCTCCGTACAGAACATTGATTGTTATAGTGTTATATTGAAATTGTCTGCGATAGCTAACAATGTGACAGCTTTTGGCCACCCGTTTCTACTTAAAATTGTCTGTGATAACTAACAATACGACAGCTTTTGGCCACCCGTTTCTACTTTCGCCTTTGATTCTGAGAAATTGTAACAATTCACGGATATATTAAATGCAGGTGGGCTGCTCTGTAGGCAAACCGCGAAGGAAACAAGGGTAGCTGCTTCATCTGTTCTTTTTAGAATGGTATGTTCTTGATGTTTATTGTACCTACCCATCTCTATTATCTTGTTCTTGGCTATGTGCAGGGACGTTGGAAGTAGTGGTGCGGGGGGTATTGGATTGTTTGTATTGGAAAACAGAGTATTTGTGTGACGTTGTTTTCACTAAAGCCAAGGACATAATAACTGGTTAATGCGCCGCACATTGTTTTTTGTTTGTGCCGCTTTCTCTTCTCCGTCCACAAGAGCTCATGCTCTTTTCTTCAATTGATCCAATGAACTTTTTATTTGTTTTATTTGATTTCTTACTACGATCTACGAGAATCGGATAGTTACACGCACGCACACACACGCACGCGCACACGCGCGCAGCGCACACACACACACACACACACACACACACACACACACACACACACACACACACACACCACACACACCACACACACACACATCCAGACAAAGCATCATGAAAAGCATGTCTCCGTCCGTTTGAATAGCCTATTATAAATAGCCTACACAAGAAATGGTCCAAGTGAAATTGTCCTATTTTTTCCTCTACCACTCTGACATAAATTGAATTGATAGGTTGAACAGAACAGGACACATAAGCCACGCATAAAAAACACAATCGACAAAACAGGACGGGTCACTGTGAGCTTTTTTGTGTGCCCGATCAATTGAGGGGCGTGGCTTATCATAAACAAAGCCAGGCTTACCTGGCCAATCAGGGGAACGCGCGAGCAACATGGCTAATTTGAATAATGATATAATTAATTCTATGAGAATAATAATTATATGAGAATTAAAGTTAGGAGATGTTCTGGTAAAAGTAACCTGATGTCTCTCTGTTAATGATTTTTTTAACTTCACTGAATTGATGTTTGTTAACACAGACACACTATTCAAAAATTAATGTTCTGCTGTCTCAGAAAATGCGGAGTTGAAAACCGAAACTTAACTGTCGCCAGGCTGGGCTGACTTGAGTTGGAGCAGCCAAAATTAGCCTAAATTAATAAATATTGTTACTAAATAGAAGTAGGCCTAATGTGTACGTTGTGTTGTGTGATTTTCCTACTTGCCTACAGTAGATTCTGCGCTCTGAACGCCACTAACTTGTTCTGTAAATAGACCTCACACTATCTCCGATCACAATGACACCACCCGGCTTCTTTTTTTCTCTTTTTAATTTTTTGATATGATTTTCGGCAAACCGAAAAATCGTTTTATTTGGTTTGCGGCCAGGGGGAATACTCCTGTATTCTGAATTGGCGTGCATTAACTCCTGATATTGGCCATGGACACCTGCTAAGTAGTTCCAGTCAGTGTTTAGATTTCTCTGCCCGAGCCCGAGCCCCCACCGTTGTTTACCACCACTATACCTCGGGCCGGACCGTTTTTATTTCTATTTTATCATTTGTTTATGTGGCCTAATCTGAGAGAAATCTATGCCACGCGTGTTACACGGTTCTTCTTAATGCCGTGGGACGCTCCTTTCACTTCATGGGTAGTCCGGTGACGTGTCAACCCCAGTGTCTCCGTTGCTAAGCGACGACACCGTCTTTGCGGACAAATTATTTCTCTGCTGATCAACGCTACGAATGGCCAAAAGACTTGTATGCCCCCCCCCCCCCCCTTAAATAAATACTATGGCAGAATTATTATTATTATTATTATTATTATGATGATTATTATTATTATTATTCAACTTGAACATGTGTTTTTACAGGAGAGTGGTGGAGGGATGACGTAGGTCGGCCAACCCGGAAGTGAGCGTCGCGCTGGGTTCTCTTGACAAAAAGCCAACGGGTTTTTCCATTGGGTTTTGGATTATTGCAGAAAATTTGCATCTTTGAAGCACCTCCTCAAAAGCTGAAAATAAATAATAAAAATAACCTTGCTCCAAAGAACGAATGTAAACCAATGCATTCTTGTCAGACAATTAACGTGCTCCACAAAACGATACGAGAGAGAGAGAGGGAGGGACAAAGAGAGAGAGAGCGAGAGAGAGAGCCTTCACCCAGATAGCAAAAGTATTTTGGGCCAAAACTGGCATGCCATTTTGGTAAAGCTTTGGAATGATGTACGGCCCAAATTTGGGCCAAATTAGGCGTGCCAAAAGAAAAACAAAAGGAGGCCAAAACCCAGCCAAAACCAATTTTGGAATACCAAATGTAAGCCAGAAGTTATCCCAAAGGTAGTGGCATAAGCCCCAGACTTGCAGCACAAGCCAGCCGCAACTGCCAAAGTGATCCTACGCCCGCAATGACTCCCTAATGATCCAATGATGCCATAACTGACCAAGTGATCCCATACTGAGCCAAAGTGATCCATACTGACCCAATTATCCATACGACCACGTGATCCATAAACTGACCAAAGTGGACCCTAACTACCCCAAGTGTATCATAACTGACCCTTGATCCAAAGACAGGTTGTCCTAACTGACTCAAACTCTTACATCTTATTTATGTTCTATGTGCTAGAATGCCAAATAATGTAACAAAGTATTTTAAGTAGTACATTTTTCTTAATCTTAATCCAAAACACGTTGCTCTTGGTTTCTGAGCCGGCTGGCGTTGTTCCTCCTCTCGTCCCCCAGCCAGTGTAAACCCATCTAATGGCATCCGCAATCTGCGACTATCGTTGGGGTTGCGCAGGATGGTATTGGGCCACTGCATCTGAAATTGAGAGACATATACAAGATTTTGTGTTTGTGCTTTAACAGATTATGATTTTACCCATACTTGTCATGCATGCTACAATCTTCTTCTATGCAACGTTCCACTGTACGCATTGCCAATAGATCTCATCAGGTGGGATAGGTGCTTGCTCTGAGGCTGTGGCTAACCCTGTAGTTTGTCTCCCGAACATTTTCAAAAGTGCATTGAGCTCAGTCAGACTTGATGGTTTCAGCCTGATAGAATCTGCATAGTGTGCGGTCGTCTGTGCGGAAGATATCGCGACTAGGTAATCAAAGGCTGCTTTGACACAGTGGATGAAAGTAAAATGCTACCCTCACTACTGCCGTAGGTGTGATTATTAAATGAATCTTGTCTTTCATTCCGCCATGAATGTTCTTGGCGAAGGGTCATTTTTGATGGGTTTCATGCGCACACGGTCTCTTCCGCATCGCTCCCCTGCTCCATTCCATCGTCGCTCACTTACAATAAAAACAAACGTAAGCGTTCGGTTATCAAAAGAAGTAGCTACTTTTTGTATTAATCCATTCGCCTTACACCTCAATTTAGCACGTCTGGACGGAGATACTCGTTCTGATTTGCTGATTGGGTGTCATGTAAGTCATGATTCGACACCTGTCAGTATTCCGTCACATTGTCGTGTTACAGTTTTCATTAATGCGGCTAGCTGGCATCGTATCCGCCTGTCTTATAACGGAGTTAAACGAATTGGGACCTGAGGTAACGAGTCGCAGTACCAGACCGGTATAGTGCTTCAGCCCTATAGTTATTACGTTAGTTCTCTGGTTTGCTGAGCGGACTTAGATACCTCCTGTGCCATCATGCTCCGTCGGTCCTATTTACTGGGACGTGACAACGTTTCCGTTGTAGCCTACGGAGATAATGGTTGTTCCAGTCAACCCCTCAGCATTAACAGGGAAACAATTAGTCTTGGTGAAAAACGTCATATGTTGGATGTGTAACGCTTGAAAATATAAATGAATGGTCTTAATTTGCGCAACCGTACCGACGCAGAGGCGTCCATTATTTCCCGATAATGGACACCTCCTCGGGCATTATCCCTTACATGTTTCCCACAGACAGAAAGCAATGTGTGGTGAGTGAGGCGGAGTGGGACCCCTTTTCAGCCCGGGGGTTTCAGGCCCATACCGCCCCCCTGCGCAGAAGTCTTGAGACAACGACGCCGAGTCCTGTCGGGGGGACGGGGGGACGTAGTCCCTGCATGGCCGTTCTGCACGGCCGTGTGTCAGTATTTATCGCATCGTTTTTTCTGACGTTTAACAATCTTTGCCAGGGTGTTTCATCCGGAGCCTTTCTACAAGTTTGGTTTTTCCTTTGATAGTGCGCGTTGGGAGGGCGGCCATCTGCTTTTGGTGTAGCTACCCTCGCCGCCGTGTGCGCCTATCGATGTGCGTCTGCGTGTGGCGTTGGACTCGGGAATGTCGAGAAGGCTATGAGCGATGATTGAACGGAACCGAATATTTGATATTTAAACATCGCAAAAGAAGCGACAATTAGGTGCTCGTGCTTGTTCTGTGGCGAGTATGCACCATTTCTAATGTATGGACCAGGAGAATCAAGTCGCTAAGCATGACGAGTCCGCTGGCTTGCCATGTCCGCCTCCAGGGCCTCCGGCCTGTTATCTGTGGATGGGTCTGCTGGAGGTGGTTGGAATCTTGCCTCCCTGAGTGTTTCTGTGGGTTTGGATCATGCGCTCATGTTCTTTTCGGGTCCTCCTATTGTGGATGGACCAACGGGTCCACGCAGAAGAGCTGAAAAGAAAAATCACATTATAGCTAGGCCTATAAAAAGGCGTTTTAATCCTAACGCATGTATTTGTATGTATTCATATTATTTATTATGTGTCTATTTATCTATGCTATTCCAAGGATAAAATACTCATAGTATACTATTACTCTTTCATCGAGGTGAGAGTACACATTAATTCTTACTTCCACAATTTTGATTCACGCCTCCCCCTTCTGCCGTCGGCCTGTCCTGATGACAGACTGCCCTGATAAGTGTCTACATTCACCTCCTCCACCTGTCTCTGCCGTGTCACTCACTAATCGCGCCATTGCTTGGGGGTTTCCCCAGTTCTTAAGTGTGACGTGGGCATATTTTGTTATGATGATTGCTTTATCTTCGCAACTTTAATTTAATTTTCATTCTGATCTGCTAGTTTATTAGTGAACAACCATTTATTATTTCTCATCTTACTCCATTAAAAAGCCAATTAA
>OLKM01003422.1:0-20000 GCA_900291075.1 Melanogrammus aeglefinus | reverse complement strand
AGTGTAATCACACCAGTATAAACCCAGTGTAAAGGCACCAGTATCAAACCAGTGTAATCACACCAGTATAAACCCAGTGTAACATCACAGTATTAAACCCAAGACCCTCTGAACGGCTGTTTAATGATAATGCGTTTAACTGGCTTCCATTTCCCAACCAGCTACTGCAGTCAGACCCACCAGCGGGAGGAGTGCGCCATAAAAAATACATCATAAAAACACATCTAAGTCCTGGTCAGTAGTCAGGGAGGGAGTCCGTCTTTAATTGAGTATTGATGAAATTCTCTCAAGCTTCAGAGATGTTTTCATGGAGTTTTCATCCACTGCTTGTTCCCCCACCCTGACGAGAGCTCGCGGCCATGACTGATGAAATGTCAGAGAACAACTAGAGGAGAGGAGGAGGAGGAGGAGGAGGAGGGAGGCAAGTTGAATAATTGACAAGGAAGACTGCGACTGATGGGAGTGTGAAGTTGATGTGTCTGTGTTACGTGTATATACAGTATGTGTGTGTGTGTGTGTGTGTGTGTGTGTGTGTGTGTGTGTGTGTGTGTGTGTGTGTGTGTGTGTGTGTGTGTGTGTGTGTGTGTGTGTGTGTGTGTGTGTGTGTGTGTGTGTGTGTGTGTGTGTTTGTATGTGTATGTGTATGTGTGTGTGTTTGTGTATGTTTGTCTGTGTGTATACGTGTATCTGCGTGTGTGCTTGTGTGTGTGTGTGTGTGTGTGTGTGTGTGTGTGTGTGTGTGTGTGTGTGTGTGTGTGTGTGTGTGTGTGTGTGTGTGTGTGTGTGTGTGTGTGTGTGTGTGTGTGTGTGTGTGTGTGTGTGTGTGTGTGTGTGTGCATGCGTGTGTACGTCTGCGTGTGTCTGAGAGACTACGTGATTTCCATCCCCCTGTCTAGTAGGAGCTGTAAACGTGTGCCTCCGACTGTTTGGCTGGCTGTTGCGTGGAGTTGAGGCACCCAGAGTTCAGACTGTGATAAATAAGCTGTCTGCTGACTCAGTGTGCTGCTGCCGGTCTAATCCCGCAGCGTTTGACATTTGGTCCGCTTCTAAATCTCTCAAACACGTTATCATCTATCAGCCCCCCCCCCCCCCCCCCCCCCCCGCCAATCCTGCTCAGCCTGCCAGCAGCCGGGACGACTCTGCAGTGAGAGAACAGGAACAATAACAGAGCAAGAGAACACTCTTTACAAAATTAGATCCCTCTATCGCTCCCCCCCACCTCACCACCTCACCACCTCACCACCTCACCACCTCACCGTTCCACACTGAAAAGTTATGAATGCTGAGTTCCTGCAGACAGTTCCGGAAACCGGATAAATCCGGTTCTCTTTCGGGGAGACTTAAGATAGATCGGGTTTATTTTGTTTGATTCAATGGGATAATATTTCCCGGGTACTGCAGGGTATTGCATTTGGGAGAAACTCAAGGGTGAAAGTCTGCATTGTGCTCTAACGTGGATCCCTGGATATTTAATTATCTTCGAAAGCGAAGAATAGTGTCATGATTTGAGGCGTTTTGGTAACTGGAAGACACATAGACCCAACACCATCCCAGCGATATCACATGAGACCCTGACTCCAAAATCCACCATCTCACACCAAAACAAAGAACAATGTAAATGGACTGCATTTATAGAGCTCTGTTCTAACCAGTGCCCACTCAAAGCACTTTACAATAACATTTACCCATTTATGCACACTGTTAGAGCCATGGAGAAGATGAGGCTTATGTTTGCATTTTGCAGGTTACCACTACACACACATTCACACATCGACAGCGGAATCAGCCACGCAAGACGACAACCAGCCCGTCGGGAGTCGGGAGCAGTCAGGGTGAGGTGTCTTGCTCGGGGGACACCTCAACACTCGGGGGATCGAACCAGCAACCCACCGGTTACCAGCCAACCTGCTCTACCTTGAACCACATGCTGCCCAAACTTAAAAATTGTGATTTTTTTAGATTATCAACCCACAGTTATTAAACAATCTGTAGCTACGGCTCAAACACTCTGCGGCACATTCTGCGGCACTGCAATATGAACCCAAGCAGATGGTTCTCCTGATAGACAGAACGCAATAACGCCCCTGCTAGCAAGTCGAGTGCACTGCAGAAGGTGAGGTTAATGTGCTACTCATGCAGGGCTCACTTCACAGCGAGTATGGAGAGAGAGAGGGGGTGGGAACACATCACTTTTGTTTACTGGAGATCTGCCTTTCAACCTTTGAACCCCACCGGTAGAGAAACAACAGGCAGCCTGTGACTCTCTGTACGGTAGGGTTGAACAGCAGCAGACCGGTGAGCAGACTCTGTGGTGAAGATCACACCACTTTCAGCTGCTCAGGATTACAGTACAAAGTTAATAGGTCCAGTCTTTTCTCCAGAACACTTTTATTATAATCGTTTTGGAGTGGTTATGTTCGGTTTGAATAAGGGGGGGTTTAGCATTCAATGTTTTTTGTTTTTTTCAACCCTCTTTATTTGTTCTCACTGTTGTTATACTTTGTGATGAGTACCACTCGGAGTAAAATCAATCCTATAAAAGTTTTCTTTTCGTTTTTAAAAAAAATTATATTGACTTCTTTTTCAAAGCTTCAAAAAAACTAGTTTCAAGGTAAATATCACAAAGCCTTGCGGTGTGTTAAGAAATGGTATTAAAAAAAGATTTTCACAGAAATTGGCCAAGAATCACAGCTAAGGATAGCAGTGCTGCTGTTGCCATGTCAACTCAAGGATGGTATCCATGGGGACTAAAGGTCCCCCTTGTCGGCGGAACGGCATTTGTTAGACTTCACTGCCATCTAGTGATGGAGGTCAGTATAACAACTACATTTAGCAATGTCATCGCGACAAGCGGGAACGAGGATTTGAACGATAAATAAACAGTGACGGATTAAAAATATTCAGAAGAATATTACGCATATCATATTTATTTCAATGTCTATTCAGTAACCAGAGTCAACAAACATCTAGGCCTACTATAATAGATATTCCCCTGAGAATTACCATAAGGAGACAAGGTCTTATTTCAATGGCCTCCAAAGCATTACAGAGCTTTACAATCAACCGAGTGTTTCTGTGCCTCTGATCCGTGTGTGTCTTTAAAATAACTCCTCAAACTGTCAAAAAATACACTGATGTAAAACCGTTTGTCGACCGATTCTATTTGGACGGACGGTTTGTAAAATGCGGTGAGATGAGACAACAGCCCACTATGGCTTCATGGTATTTAAAGGACAGTGACTCAGGGGAGGTAGTGTGGACCGGGCGTGGCGGTTTGAGCTGAGGTGGGGCACCCAGCTGTGCGTGTGTGTTTAGGACAAGCTGGGGTGCAAACTAATCCTGACAGTCTGGGGTTTGACAAGGGACGGCTCACCTGCGGAGAAGAGAGGAAACAGTGTGTTGGTCCAATCGCAGGCCAGAAGACCCGGGGTGGAACTCAGCGGCAGGTCGCATGAAGCTAATGATGCTTTATTTAACCGTCGCGTTTTGACCCCTACACACACACACACACACACACACACACACACACACACACACACACACACACACACACACACACACACACACACACACCACACACACACACACACACACACACACACACACACACACACACAACACACACACACACACACACACATATCACACACTTGCGCACACATACCCACACACAGGTAAACAAAGACACACAGATAAACACACACTCACACATTCAGAGACACACACATATATACACACACACACACACACACACACACACACACACACACACAGACACACACACACACACACACACACACACACACAAACACACACAGTCACACACTTGCACACACATACCCACACACAAGTAAACAAAGACAGCAGATAAACACACACTCACACATTCAGAGACACACACATATATACACACCACACATATATATACACACACCCACACACACAAACACACACGGAAAGACGCACACACACACACACAACACACACACACGCACACACACACACACACACACACACACAGACAAACACACACACAAACACCCACATACACACACAGCTACATATAATTTAATCAAATCAAATATCAAGTCTTGAAACCAGAGCTTTAGGATGATAATTTGTTGTTTTCACGATCAATGATCAGTAGGCCTATGTTTTGCTAATTGAAATATACAATTATTCCATCAACATATAAGAAGAGAACATATTCCTGACGCATTTCAACACACATAATAGAATCTGTTCTGAAAACTGCATTTCACATCATGTTCAACAGTTTACCAAACATGGTGGATGTCGCTGATGGCTGACTTGTTGTTCACGTTAGCACACCCAGCAGAGGGTTAGTATTTATCCAATATTGACTCTATAAGCTTTATGTTAGAGCTCATTCTTTGATCACATCATGCAGATATCCCATCCTAATGAACACCTCCTGTAGAAGAGACGAGAGCAGAACGTTCAGACGACAGTGGAGGGGTCAGACTGACGACACATTCAATAATCCACCACCGCGAACGTGAAGCTCTCCGGTCATCACTACGGACCAGTGTAGAAGTGGTTATGGCCCCCCCACCCAGTGGGGGGCTGGATGGGGGGGCCATATCCACTTCTTTAATATTCACTGGTCCTCCGCCAGAGAGAATGTGTCTGCATGCATGGTTGTATTAACACACAAGGATGTGTTTGTGTGTGTATGTGTGTCAGCGTGCAAAGGTGTGTGTGTTTGTATGGGTGTGGGTGTGTTTATGTTTTAATATGTTTGTTTGCTATTCTGCATTGACAAGCGTAGGTATTTACTATTTATATATGTGGGCGTTAGTTTGTGGCGTGTGTGTGGGGTGTGTTGTGTGTGTGTGTGTGTGTGTGTGTGTGTGTGTGTGTGTGTGTGTGTGTGTGTGTGTGTGTGTGTGTGTGTGTGTGTGTGTTGTGTGGTGTGTGTGTGTGTGTGTGGTGTGTGTGTGTTCATGTGGGTGGTGTGCTTGTGTGTGTGTGTGTGTGTGTGTGTGTGTGTGTGTGTGTGTGTGTGTGTGTGTGTGTGTGTGTGTGTGTGTGTGTGTGTGTGTGTGTGTGTGGTTCTATGTGTGTGTGTGCCCTGGTTGATGGGAGGTCAGAACTAGACCCCTAGCCAGGAAGTGAGGTGGAGGGGGGCGGGGCTTCACCCTAACCTTGCGTGACAAGGCTGAAGAAAGCACAATAATGTGTCTCACACACACTCTCAAAAGTGCTGGCGGCAGTAACACCCACACACACACACACACACACACACACACACACACACACACACACACACACACACACACACACACACACACACACACACACCACACACACACACACACACACACCACACACACATCACACACACACACAACACACTCTCACACACACACACACACACACACACACACACACACACACACACACACACACACACACACACACACACACACACACACACACACACACACACACACACACACACACACACACACACACACACACACACACTGCTGATTCTTTATGTTGCTTCAGGGCAAGGTTGCTATTCGGTGTTGAAAACCCTTCTTCTGTTTAGTCCGCCTTCTTCCACCTGAATTTAGATTTAGTTCTGTGACGCTCTTTCCTCTCCCACCAACTCTCCGAGTTCTGTGACTGACCCTGCATTACTCTCCCTTCTTTTACGTTCTCTCTATCAATCCCTCTCTCTCCTCATTGGTCTATCGTTTGATTTTGTCTTTCCATTTTCTTTCAGAATCCGAATCAGTTGACTTTATTAGATCGTATTGTACACAAGAATTAGTATTAGTATTAGTATTAGTATTAGTATTAGTATTAGGCTTGTTTCTTAAACAGCCACATAGCAGCACCAGTACAAGATAAAGTTAAAAAAATCAAGTGAAAATAAAAATATGTAACAATAATAAATCATAATAATAATAAAATAAAATACAGTAGGCTAATAATAAGAGAAAATAAAACAGTGTTAATAAGCAAGGAGTAATAATAAGTAATAGTCACGTATAATGTGCTAAAGAGTGTAAAGTGTGCTGATGTGGTAGTAGGCCTACCAGCCACGGTTGATTTTTATCTCCTATCAAGATACTGATCCGCATTACTTTCGGACTTCAGACTTCGCCTGATTTGTCTGAATATATAAGCACAACTTTGGGAAAATCAACATGGCTTCCCTGAGTCAGTTTTAGTTCTTCGCTAATCCTTTCGAGCTCGAGCCTCGAGTCTGTCCAACACAAATCTGCTCGAGGAGGCAAAACAAATCGGGAACCATTAAAATACTTTCCTGCATTTAAGCATTTAAAAGTTTGAAAGCAAACTTCCAAGGTTTGATAGAAAATTATGCGTTCTTAGGCGTCGTATGAATAAATTAGTTATGTTATTAATTCTAGTAATTATCAACGCCTCCATTATCTACCAGATGGGGTCCCAGGATAGGCCTACTTGTCTGTAGGCCTAACTTTTACCATATTTCATGGCATCCAAAAACCAGAGCTCTCTATGTAGTTTAAACAATAAAGTGTGAGATGGAGTGAATTAAAAGTTTGCATGCGTCATTTCAAACCCCGCAGAGTCGTGCTACTACGAGCCGTCGTCTATGAAGAATAACATAACGTGATATACATTATAATATCATATTACACACTGCTAGGAGCCACACGTCCACCTCCTAAACTATATAGGCCTACCGCATCAGAGAGACAATAAACCAAACCATAGGAGTCACCAAAGGAGAACAGCTGCAACAATACAAGATCAATTAAATAAAGATATGTAGGCCTACAAATATAAATTGTAAAAATAACTAAAAATGTGTAGCAGCCTAGATAACAATAAATATTAATAATAAAATAAAATCGAGTAAGTTATAATAAGATAAACTAGAGGTATAAGTAGAATAATAATTAATGAGATGTAGTAAAGTGAATTGTAAAGTCTAAGTGTAAACTGTAGTGTAATATGTAAGTGTATTTCACCGGCATGTGTGTGTTCTAAAAACCTAATTCCTAAGATTGTATTTCATTTTCACCCATGTTTCCCCCACGTTGGCGGACCAGACGGTTGGTGAGGGAAGCCCATCACGCAGGCGTTTAGCTCCGTGTGGACAGGGTCCGGGAGGGGAGACGTCCTGGTTAGCCCCGGACGGGCCTCGGGCGGGGAGAGGTCCTGGTTAACTCCGTGTGGACGGGCCTCGGGCGGGTAGAGGTCCTGGTTAACCCCGTGTGGACGGGCCTCGGTCGGGTAGAGGTCCTGGTCAGCCCCGTGTGGACGGGCCTCGGGCGGGTAGAGGTCCTGGTTAACCCCGTGTGGACGGGCCTCGGTCGGGTAGAGGTCCTGGTCAGCCCCGTGTGGACGGGCCTCGGGCGGGTAGAGGTCCTGGTCAGCCTCGTGTGGACGGGGTCCATGTGGGGGGGGGTCCTGTTCTCCCACCCTTTGTGCTGCGTTGACGAGGCGGGCCTGACAGGGGTTAACGTGCCGTGAAGGGGTTAAGCAAACGGACATTCCCCATCCGCGTTTCCACCTAAATACCAATAGTTCCTGGGACGGGACCCGCTTCCACAAGCCGTCAGAAGAAACTATCTAATCATGTGGGCTACTGATACACTTATTACCGTATATAGGCCTACTAATAGCCTATATCAATATTGTTATTGAATATTGTAATAATATAATAAGAATAATATAGTCCTTATACGACTAGGCTACAGCTAATAACAATAACAATAATATATATACAGGCCTATATATATAACTAAACAACAACAATAATTATCATAATAATATTTATAATATTGATAATATTGATGATAATGGTAAGATTAATAATATTATTAATGACAATCATAATTATAATAAACCACAATAGGTATCCACAGATAGACTGAATAAAACCTAATAATACAAATACTTATCGTTTAGGAGGAGAAAACATAACTCCATATAGTGCTTATGTCGGTAACGCAATAGCAGGAACATGTTATAACTGAGGTTGACCGACATTGAATAAAAATAGAAATAAAAATCACCACACAGACAATAATTCCTAAATGTCTTCAGATTCCAGACAGGCAGGTTTCTATATAGGCCGGCTCGGGTAAATGTAGGCGACTTTCTAGGCCTGCTCGTGTTTATGTAGGCTACTCTAGGCCTTGCAGAGTTTGTCGAGGAACACAGCCTATAACACATCGAATAGGACAAGTTCTATACGCCTGTCCAAATTACAATTTAGAGCCCTGCTTACCGCATGTCTGTTACATCAGTAAAGTATAACGGTACTATATATAATCTTGTATATACTGTATATGTGTGTTTCAGGTTTATATTGAAACACACATAATAGAGAGGAGGAGGTGGATTAGAGCAATTAACGCACCGTGCGTCTTGAGACGGCGACGCACTGTCTGCTCACCTCCGTGGAAACTAACTCAGCAGAATCAACTTTTCACATGAGGTGAATTATTAATGCCGAGCTGACACAATTCAACTAAACTGTCTGGCCGGCCGAGGAGATGAAGGCACCATTAGGCTGCAGCAGGGAGATTATTCTTCTCTGTTCCAATGACGTCTCCAGGAAAGTGGAGGAATAACGCAGACGTGTTTCGGTGGATATCGAGCCAGACATCAGACGTGAGGCAGGATTTGAGCGTATTTATGTCTGTTGTAGTGTAGTTAAGTAGCATCAGATTGTAAGGGCCTAATCGTAGCAAACTGTTAAGGAATGTTTTTGTTTAAAGCGGGATCAATTAGGCAATCAGGCAATTTGCGTAAAAGTTGCGTTCGGCGTGATTCCCAACGTTATATTTAAAATCCACAAGAGAGATCCGGTTTCATGTGAATCAGTGGATTGTGATTCTGCGTGTATCCACGGCGGCTCTGTTAGTTTAAGGCCAAGCGTTTAATCGACGGTAGAGGCTCGTCTGACGCAGAGGCCTGAGTCATGGTGGTGGAGAGACCTCTTAACATAAAGAGACTTCCGATGCCCCCCCAGAGGAGATGCCTCCTCTCTTCCGGTCTGTCTCACCACCCAGACATATAATGAACGAGGTCAAACTGTCTCCACTTTAATCGACCACCGCACTATACTGTGCGCGCGCGTGTGTGTTTACGTGGCGTGTGTGTGTGTGTGTGTGTGTGTGTGTGTGTGTGTGTGTGTGTGTGTGTGTGTGTGTGTGTGTGTGTGTGTGTGTGTGTGTGTGTGTGTGTGTGCGTGCGCGCGCGCGCGGGTATCTCTCTCCGTCTCTCTATATCTTCCTCGATCTCATCTCTATCTTCTCTGACACAAAGTTCTGCTGTCCCATAAACCCGGTCTGTGTGCTTTTAAATCGGATTCTCTCGCCTCCTCGCAGACTGAATCCATTTAGGGGATTGGCTTTGTTTCCACTGCAGAATGGATTTTATCATTTAGATTCAAACTCGTTGTGACTCCAAATTAATTTAGGGGCAAAAAAGTTCTGTCTGCGTTTCAAAGTGGAAACGTTTGAACAAAAGTGAAAGTGGTGAACCGCATTTAGCCTATTTAGTGCAGTTTTAAAATGCTGAAGTACGTGAAGAATATAAAACAGCATACGATTCTTCAATGCAAAAAAAAAAGTTAAAGGTAAAATCAAAACCAATTCTAGAAAAACGAATCTTTCATTCAGACTGGGATACGATTTTAGGAATATTCCAGTTTAAAATAATGTTAGAGTGCTTCTGAATATGTATATTTGTGAGTGAATAACGCACGGAAGACAGATAATCCATGTCGTGATGCATTGCTTCTGTCCACACATTAGACCATAAACCTTCTAGACAACATCAAGTAATGCGATATGAGTTTAATATCGCAGGCAGACTAGTGCGCTCCCCCGACCATTTGTACTTAAACCGTAAACCTGATAAAGACGGCGAGAACGAAATGATCCTATGGCTGACGGACCTAATATTTTACGCATTAACCAAAACAGTATTTTGGATCCTATGTGTCCATGTGGTGGGCTATCGGAGGATGACTGGGGGGCCGGGTTGTAGGGTCGGCGCAGGCCCTGATCCACCGCAAAGGGTTTGATCCTCCATAAAGGGCACGCCAGGGTGGATGAGCGTCAGGAGGCGAGAGGGTTTGAGAACCGCGCTAAAGGCCGTGAGCCAGGGGCGGTGGGGCCGGGCGGGGCCCCCGGTCCTCCCGCTGTCTGGCCCCGGAGCAGGGGTCGCCGGCCCTGGTGTCGCATCGTTCAGACGGCCCAGTGTACACAGCGAAACCTGATCTAATGCCCCCCTTACTCTTTTAAAGAGGCACACACACACACGAGGACATACACAGTGAGGCACACACACACACAAACACACACACACACACACACACACACCACGCACACGCACGCACACACACACACACACACACACACACACACACACACACACACACACACACACACACACACACACACACACACACACACACACACACACACACACACACACACACACACACACACACACACACACAGACACACACGCACAGACACACACACACACACACACACACACACACACACACACACACACACACACACACACACACACACACACACACACACACACACACACACACACAAACACACGCACGCGCAAACATGCACGATGAGGTATTAAAGGGGTGGATCTCTGTCTGGAGGCCTGGGAATTATGGTGTGATAGGAGGACATTATGTTTCATGATCCTGCTCGTTTCAAAGGTGTGTGTTTGAAGCAATGTTATGGATGCGTCTGTTTTTAAGGCTTCGGGTCCTTTGATTGATATGACGAAAATTATAAAAAGCTCAAAACAGAGTTTGACGCTCAGGCTGCGTATTGATCGACTGGAAAATCAGGTTTACAATAGAATTAAGTTTGAGGGAAAACGAAATATTTGCTGGACATCAGGAAAGACGGAAAAGAAAGACAAATGCCGTAAAATAAAGTCAAAGAAGCGAATTACAGGGCCGTTTGCATCATTTTGCACCCAGCGGTGTTCGCTTTGTGTGCGTTATGATCGGGATGGGAGGCGACAGGTGACTGACCTCTACAGAACACGGGTTGTGTTACCGGGGGTTGTCGTTATTGAGTGTTACGTTGAAGAGCGCATTACCGTGATCCTCCGTCAAAGGGTAAACCGCGCCCTGGGGGCGGAGGAGAGGGAGGAGGATGAGATGGCTCCACTGAGGAGGGGAGAGGAGGATGAGATGGCTCCAATGAGGAGGGGAGAGGAGGATGCTGTAGAGCTAAAGGTCAGCGCCGGTGACTCTGTTGAGGGAGATAAAAAGCTCAAATGTCTTGCCATTTCAGGGATAAAGGGTAAAGACGCCCGTCAGCGCGCATTTGAATATTCCCTGATGCATTATCAGTCTTAATATTTTAGTTGTAAGTGGAACGCATTTTAAACGTAAGGTCTAACTTTGTTTTGATGCATCGACTGTACACTCACAGCTTCAATTATTAATATTAAATAGGTCGTTGAAATGTTTTTTTGTGTTGTTTTTTTTTAGCATCAAATGCTTGGAAAATGTTAGAAGATTTTTTTATTGGCTACAGGGAATGTAGCACTCACGTAGAGTAAGATGCAGGCACACGCACACTCACACGCTCACGCACGCTCACACACACATACAGGCACACACACCCACACGCACGCACGCACGCACATACACGCACGCCCGCACACGCACGCACACACACACACACACACACACACACACACACACACACACACACACACACACACACACACACACACACACACACACACACACACACACACACACACACACACACACACACACACACTAAAAGTTCCTCTTCAGCCAATATCGTTGCACATTACATATTTAGGCCTTATCGTCTGCAATAAGGCCTATACCGAAATTAGCATATTCCTGGAGGTGAATTATTTATTTTAATATGCGTAAATAAATAACAAAAATACAAATAATCCAAATCAAATAAATGAATAAATAGCGTCACCTTTAACGGCGGATTTGTATTTTGGGTTTTCAATCTAATTGACCCAATTACGTGAGACAGTGGGCGCCTCCTTATTTTGGTCGGAATGTAAAAGCCCACAGTCGACACACAAACCTACCCACACTCACACACAGCCTCCACACAGCTTCCACACAAACATACCCATACTCACACACAACCGTATGTGAGAGAAAGACGGCCATCCTGCGTTCCCTCGGACGAACCCGTTCCGTGGTGTGTTCATCCAATCGCTGGATGCCCTTTACTCGTTAAGCGATTGACATTACGTTTCACTGTACTAGCCCCCTGCTCTCACTAAGCTCTCTCTCTCCTGCCCAACCCCACCCCCACCCTAGACATCACACACACACACACACACACACACACACACACACACACACACACACACACACACACACACACACACACACACACACACACACACACACACACACACACACACACACACACACACACACACACTCTCTCTCTCTCTCTCTCTCTCTCTCTCTCTCTCTCTCTCTCTCTCTCTCTCTCTCTCTCTCTCTCTCTCTCTCTCTCTCTCTCTCTCTCTCTCTCTCTCTCTCTCTCTCTCTCTCTCTCTCTCTCCCTTTCTCCCTCCCTCTCGCTCCACTGCCCCCTACTCTCTCTCTCCCTCCCCTCGTGTGATGAGGGTACTCGGTGTCTCCCTGCGTATTCTCTCGACGTCGCTCACGGACCGTAGAGGTGCAACGGTGGTTGAAATGGTGATTTGGAACTTGGGTCGGAAAGCAGGACCGAGACCGGGAATTATTGGAGCGAATAACGCACTCTGAGAGCGCGTACAAATCAGACTGGATGTTCGCTCGGCTTCTGCGTGCGTATAAATTGTGAAAATGCAGGAAAAGCTCGCGAATCACACAGCCGCGACCATCACGTCTTCTCGGGCTTCCGCGTTTCTGATCGAAAACCTCCTCAGCACCGTCCACCACGGACACGGGTCTCCATGGTGCCACGGCGGAACGAAGAGCGTTCATCCGGATCCCGGAGATACTCGAAATATAAGGACAGCCCGGGCAGGCGACCCGGGGTCTGTGGTGCTCAGCGGTTCTCCAGACGTCAGGTTCCAGTGGGAGGACAGCGGGCCTGACTTCAACTGCAGGACATACGAGACACCGAGCAGTGAGTACAGTTGTATAGAAAAGTCGCAACGTGTTCTGTATAAATACTCAGAAAGAGGTCAGGGCTACATACAGTTTAAATACAGGCCTCTTCATTCCGGTCTACATCTCAGAGAAGGGCTCCACGCAGTGCGCTATATAGTTTTATACTCGTTATCCATGGAGTCTTTTATCCAGGCTTCCACTGCAGAAGAGACGAGACACCAAACAGACAACATCCAGAATCAGGACAACTCTCTCGGGGAACGTCAACGAAATGTAAAAAATTGCGTGAATCGTGCAAAAGAATGAATGGATGAATTAACCCTAACCCTTTTATGCAAATTAATAAAATTAACCATAAACCTTTAGGCCTAAGACCCTTCAGGGTGACATGGGCAGACCCATCGTCTCCGTGTCTGTCATCCTGGCATCTGTTTATAGAGACATGTGATGAGAACACTTACACAAAATACACCAACATTATTTATGAGCGCTTTAACCGGAGTCCAGCTCGGATTTACCGGCGCTGTGTGAGAGTACCGAGGAAGCAGGCTATAAATACGCAGAGGAAATCCTTTGCAGGGCGATTGTCTCCTCACGTCAGCGTTTCACGCCCTGTCGATTAGCGTTCTAGTGCACTCTTGGTGTCCCCGTGTCCCGTCTCTGGTCACCCTCATCAACCCGGGGCCCCCAGGAGCCCACGTGAGCATGGGCACCACTTCAGTATAGTTATAATAATCATAACATCATAACCTCCATAACATAGCGACCGGAGGCCCTCAGGTTCTCTCTGAGCCAGGGGCCTGTTTCAGTATGGCCATCATAACCTCCCAGGCTAAACCTTTCCCCCTCTAACTTCAATTAAATTAAATTAAATTTCATTTGTATATCTCTTAATCACAGGTCGAGTCTCAAAGGGCTTAACAGGCGGTGTGTTTATGTCCCCCCCCCCACACCCTAACCCCCCAGAGGGCAAGATGAAACTCCCTTAATTAGCAAGGAAGAAATCTAAAGAAGGAACGCAGAGTGGGGGATCCCTCATTCAGAGTGGGGGATCCCTCCTTCCAGGGCTGATCAGGAGTGCAATGTCATAATTGTGCCACTCTGTTCTCTCAGGTCCGAGGGACGACGCCAGCAGCCCGGGAGTGGACCGCTGCTGCTCCTCGGTGAACACCTCCGACCGAGACTGCTCCGATCTGTCGGATCCGACGGACGGCCACGACCAGAAGACGAGCGACGGGAACCTGACGGACGACGGAGAAGACGACGACGGAGACAGGTCGGACCACGACGCACCGCTGGACCCGGGCGCCGTGCGCAAGAAGAAAACCCGGACGGTGTTCAGCCGCAGTCAGGTCTTCCAGCTGGAGTCGACCTTTGACCTGAAGCGGTACCTCAGCAGCTCGGAGAGGGCGGGCCTGGCGGCGTCGCTGCAGCTCACCGAGACGCAGGTGAAGATCTGGTTCCAGAACCGGAGGAACAAGTGGAAGAGACAGCTGGCGGCGGACATCGAGGCGTCGGCGCACGTTGCTCCTTCTCACGCGCCGCAGAGGATCGTGCGCGTCCCCATACTGTACCACGAGGCCCCCAGACACGCAGCGCCACCGCCACACGGATTCAACCTGTCACAGCTGTCCCAGTTATCCCAGTTATCCCAGGGCTCGCCCCCAGTCTTCTCGAACTCCCTCCACTACCCTCTGACCTCTTTCGCTCACTCCATGAGTCTGCTGAGGTCACAGATGACAGGCCTGGTTTAAGGACTATACATCTCTTTATTATAATTATTATTAGCGTTTTTGCATATCTATTTTATATTCTAACTGACCCGTGCAATAAACCCCCCGAGGCCCAAAGAAGAAATGTTGGCTGTGTTTTAATGACAGTCCATCAACACGATAAATGATGAATTTTCATGTTTGCTCATTTTGTAAATGTTTAAATCTACTCTTCGTATACCGGTGTTATTACGGTTTATAAGCATGCCGGGACTAGGGGCTGGAGGCCGACCTTGTTATTGTATTATTGATGACACATATTTTTGCAGACTTTTATATGCCTCACATTTTTAACATTGTCATTTTTTTCCACACGCTAGAAAAATAAAAATGTCTACGCACAAGAAGCTGCAGCGTGTTGTGCCTTACTGTTTAGAAGGATGTGATGGTTGCGCATTTAAATTCAGGCCTCTTCGTTTAGATCTATAGGACTAGGGCCTATCAAGCATTCTTCTCTTTAATGGGTACAAGTGTAGCTGATTAGGATATTTAATTAGGGACAGTGAGTAGCCTAAAGGAGCCTGGCTGACTGTAACTAGCAGACTCCATCGTTACGTTAACGCATGGCAATAAAGTTGACATTTAGAAGAATTCAGCCGGCATTTCAGCTGCTTATTATTAATTTAATGATTGTGTTCCAGTAATACCGGCTGGCCATGTTTAAACAATTCATCACCATCAAAATGGAAATGTATCATTTTATTTGCCTTATTAAGTAGCAGGGAGATTGTAGACATTAACATAATTGTTTTATATGACCTAACCCTTCCGTTATGAAGGCCGCGTTCATTTGTAACAAATTAGGCCTATATCCAAATAGGCCTATAAAATAAAGTTGAATATAAGTGTAAGAGTTATTATAAGTCAAGGTAATTTTTAAGGGGAAAAAAGTCGTGCACAGTTGATGATTTAAGTTGCTCTCTTATATCTGTAATAGATAAATATTTGGAGGAAGATTGTTCTTACTCACGCGCACAAACACAGACACACGCACACGCACAAACACACGCACACACGCGCGCGCACACACACACACACACACACACACACACACACACACACACACACACACACACACACACACACACACACACACACACACACACACACGCACACGCAAATACACACGCACTCAAGCACACAGACACACGCACGCAACCCCCCCCCCCCACACCACACACACACCACACACACACACACACACACACAAACACACACACACACACACACACACACACACACCACACACACACACACACACACACACACACACACACACACACACACACACACACACACACACACACACACGCATGCACGACTCTAATTTAGTCACAACAACATACTGAAGGAGCAGCGATATTAACCACCAAACTATATTATTATTCAAAACGGAGAGCGAGCCCGTATGAACGGGGCGGTGGGAGGAAGAACCAACAACCCTCCCTCCCTCCCTCCCCTTCAACGTGACTGGCCACTGGCTCCGCGTGCCTCTCGGCCAATGGATGAGAGTCAAACCGCGACCCGTTCGCTCCGTGCGTCTGCAGAGGAGCCAGTACTACGCGAGGCCAGCAGTCTTCCCAGCAGTGGAAGGTAGGATGGTGCCTAAAATCATCTGATGTCAGCCGCGAGGACCCCCTTCGGTTCAGAGACAGCAGCGACTCGAATCCCGCGGCGGAACTAAAAGGCAGACAGACCCACACACCGTGTCGGAGATATGAACAAAGCGCACGGACCATGTCGCCCCACCGCCGCCTCGCTAAAGTTCACCATCGACAGCATCCTGAACTTGAACACCAAGGCAAAGAATGAGTCCTACTCGGACAGGACGCAGGGGGATAAGGGCACGTGGGTGATGCGTAAAGACGCTTTCCAAAGTCACTGTGAGGAGGACAAGGAAGTTCAACGGAGGCACGACTCGGTCACGGGACGCCACGAACGAGGTAAGGGGGATTATAAGATTGTCGTTACGCAAAGTATTTAATTTGTATGCTGGTGTTTCTGTGTCAGACCATCCAGGCCTGAGTGGTGGCCCTGCTACAACAGATCGGCCGGTTTTGTGTGGTTATGTTGTGTTTCATTGCTTGTTCTCACCTGACGTAACGCGACATCAATGTTGTTTTCCAGGCGCGCTCACCGACAGCGTAGCGTCGCCGGAAAGCACCGGAGTCCACCGGGAAGAGCCGAAGAAGGCGACCGACGGGCGCTTCGACAGCGGCGGGGACAGCAGCTGCGACGACAGCTGCTCCACCACCACCACTTTCCTCCAGAAGGACGGCAGCAGCTCAAACAAGGACGGCAAGATCATCACCAAGAAGAAGACGCGCACCATCTTCTCCAAGAGACAGATCTTCCAGTTGGAGTCTACCTTTGACATGAAACGCTATCTGAGCAGCGCTGAGCGAGCCTGCCTCGCCAGCTCCCTCCAGCTCACAGAAACTCAGGTCAAGATCTGGTTCCAGAACCGCAGGAATAAGTTGAAACGTCAGATCTCCACCGACATGGAGGGGAGTTCCTGCGCTGATTTTTCTGACAACAAAGCCTATGGTGGTTGGGCAGCTGCCGGCCTTGTACAAAGAGACCAACCTCCTTGGGAGATGCCTGCTGCCCGTGCCTCTGCCCATCGTATACCCCGGGAGCAGCGCGCCTTATCTCTGCTTCTCCAACGCCAGCAAGTACTTCAGTCTCTACGACGGGGACTTATGATCCATGGGACCCCCAAGCGTCTCCTTGGGGACGCGGACATGGATGGAGGTCTGTGGACGAGCTTCAAAACATTCACGTTTCCACTGCGACTGTTCTGCGCTTTTTCTGCTGTTCAAACGAAGATTCACGCGTAAAGAGACGGCTGAAGTAGGCTGTGCTTAAACAGGCGTATGGAGAGCGCATTCGGCACTATTTATTTTTTAAACCAATTGCAGGATTTGAAAGAGGACTGCAGCTTTGCAGCGAAACCTGACCTCCGTTTTACGCGCCCTGCGGACTGTGGGAAGATATGAAACTGCAGAAATAAATTGTTTACGAAATATTTCTATAAATTGTTATTAGTGTTGTTTTTAAGAATACTATTGATAAGGACATTTACAGTTGTATAAGTCACCAAAGAAACTATAGCAATTTGCATGTTTTTTGCTGTAACATAACTTTTTTAAATAAATTAAATTACTGTTGTATTTAAATGATTGTAATTACCAATTTATTTTTGATGTTTCGAGCATGTTGTTATTTTATTTAGCAAAACACCAGTTCTTGTTTTATGCCAAGCTGTGCCAATAGGCCTATTCAACCAATTTACAGAACAAATATTAATTACATCATAATTCAAGAAGTATTATTCAAATATTATACAATTTATTCAACATTTTGGGAGTTGAATGTGAATATGTGGGGAACATTTGAACAGATCCGGGATATTAAATGACATATTTGTAGGCCTGCAGTAGACTTTACTGTTCAGCCAAACTGACATTTAAAATTCTCACTTTTGTCTTGCGTTTAATAAAACATTTTGATGATGATGAAAAGGAGAGTCAGAACCTGCAATGAGTATACATATATATATGTATATATATGTAATTTGTCTACTGCTAAAATTATTTGTGAAATTATCCTACATGGCATATTAGGCCCTCACCTGCTAAAAGGACACGCAGTCTCTTCAATTTTATTCACATAAAAAACAGCAATTTAATTATAGTCTACTTTGTTCACTGACTTGTGTGCTGATGCTTTTCAATGACGTTGTAATGAAAAACAAACTAAACGGATTCTAAAACGGTGTTCTGTTTTGAGGCACCATTTTTAACTGAACCTCTTGGAAATGTAGCTGTCAAAACACATTCATATGACATGACGCCGTCAGGCCAGTCTTAGAAACAGCTAGGACTGTGCGTGTGTATGTGTGTGTGTGTGTGTGTGTGTGTGTGTTTGTGTGTGTGTGTGTGTGTGTGTGTGTGTGTGTGTGTGTGTGTGTGTGTGTTTGTGTGTGTGTGTGTGTGTGTGTGTGTGTGTGTGTGTAGTGTGTGTGTGTGTGTGTGTGAGAGAGAGTGTGTGTGTGTGTGTGTTGCGTGCATGCATGCTTGGATGTGTGTGTGTGTGTGTGTGTTGTGTGTAGTGGTGTGTGTGTGAGAGAGAGAAGTGTGTGTGTGTATGTGGTCCTGTGTGTGTGTGTGTGTGTGTGTGTGTGTGTGTGTGTGTGTGTGTGTGTGTGTGAGAGAGAGTGTGTGTGTGTGTGTGTGCATGCGTGCTTGGGTGCGTGTGTGTGTGTGTGTGTGTGTGTGTGTGTGTGTGTGTGTGTGTGTGTGTGTGTGTGTGTGTGTGTGTG
Source organism: Melanogrammus aeglefinus (assembly GCA_900291075.1). NCBI lineage: Eukaryota > Metazoa > Chordata > Actinopteri > Gadiformes > Gadidae > Melanogrammus > Melanogrammus aeglefinus. Next base: position 766 of record OLKM01003422.1, on the reverse strand, counting down.
TGTGTGTGTGTGTGTGTGAGAGAGAGAGTGTGTGTGTCAGTAAGTGCACTCTGAAGAAGCAGGGGGGTGAGTAAGTAGGCCTGCAGACTTTATAGGTCACAAAGTGTTCTGTAATACACACACAGGCTGCTGCGTGTCTTCTGCTGGAATGGGAACGGATTTGTATCATTTTCCAAAGTAAATGAGAAATTACAACTATTTTGGGATAATTTGCAATCATACAATTATTGTATTCAAACGTTATCATCAGACGATAATCATCTCCTGATCTCAGGTCATTCACAAACCTGCTAGAATATCTTTGTCAGATTCCATTTGTCATACCCTCACCAATGGGTTGTGAAAAAGCCATTATGAGGATAAAATATTGTTTTGGGTTTTGTGTGTATTTTGGGGGTCAGCTCACCATGATGAGTCAGAATAGAGAGAGTAGCCATTTAGGTCTGACCTGAAATGTGAAGTTTAAACCATAAGGCCCGGATCCCAAACCCTGACACTCAGTCTGCAAACCAAATACAGGCTTCATGGATTATGCTGTAAATATTTGAATGCAGTCCTGACGAAGAGTCTACGAGCTAATAACTGAAAATGTGTTTAATCATTGTAATACAATGAAGAGAAAGATGATCCATAACACGACATTCATTCAAACTTGTCTTACGTGTACACACACACAAACACATGCAAACGCACACACAAACACACACACACACACACACACACACACACACACACACACACACACACACACACACACACACACACA
>OLKM01003421.1:26049-36745 GCA_900291075.1 Melanogrammus aeglefinus | reverse complement strand
CCTCGGTCCCGATCAAGTTTCTTAAAAATCATACGCCTCTTTGGACGTAACAGGCAACCCGCTCAGCCGCGTTGCATTATATAAGGTACGGCCACACCAAAACGCGTTTACTCGCGTTAGGGGCGTTGAAAATCGGCATTTTTTGCACAGGGAACCATTGGTATAGGCGCGTAGACGCGTTACATGCGTTGAAGCGTCGTGTTAGGGGCGTTAGACGTGGCAGTCGCACGTAATTACACACGTAAACGCACCAACGCGCCCAACGCACCACGCGCAAAAGTTCAAAAATTGAACTTTCAACGCTCCTACGCGTGACGCTTAAGCCGCGATAGCCAATGAGCATGGAGCTTGACCTGACGTCACTGGCAGAGAGAGCTTGCACAGAAGCATACGGCCGACATCTTTCTTTATTCTGGGTGGAAATAGTAGCATAGTTATTGCATTAAATGCCGTTTTATGTAAACATTTCTTAGCGAGAAATGTGCATTTTACTTTCAATAATGTTCGCTCGGTGAATGTGAAGGATGTTTGGTTTGATAGTTTATGACGAAGAGGGAACGCTCTCCTTCACTTGGCATGGACAGCGTCTCTGGTTGCTAAGCAACCTCAACGTCTGGCGGACTATATCTCTGTCTGATCAACACTACGAATGCTGGAAACACAAACAGACACACCATGTGTTATTATATACCATGTATACCATGTTATTTAACCCGATTATTGTTATTTATATCCGAGATTATTTAATCTAACCCACCCCTAATGTCTAGCTTTGGAAAGAGAATGAGCGGGAGAAAATGGGCGGGCTCATCTAGCTGCGTTGGCGCGGTGGAAGCGTTGAACCATTTTTGTGACACACAATGATCAAGCGTCAGGTTAGGCGCGTTACTCGCATTTTCCAACGCGAGTAACGCGTTTGGTGTGGCCGTACCTTAAGAATTATTGTTTGATTAGCGGTAACTCCAAGATTAGCAGTACGTTGTCAGACCATCTGTGAAAATGAGTCGTGGCTCAATATGGAGCAAAGAGGAGACGGAACGTCTATGGGATATTTGGGTCCGACATCCAAAGACATTCCGTCTCCTCTTTGCTCCATGTTGAGCGACGACTCATTTCACCTGACGATCCGACCAAAGCCAATAAAAAATATGCTTGAAAATAAAGATAAAAATGCCGATGCATTTAACACATTCCGAGTAGGCTAAGGATGAGGGAGAAGGAGTTGGACCGGTCCGCAGATCAATGAATATCACGCTGGATATCCATGATTGTTAACTTTCACCGGCGCTTTCTCCAAAAACTCCAAAAAATATTTTGCGTCATCAACATGCATTATCGTGATAGCGCGATATATTTAAAATCACTATCGTAGGCTATTTTTTATTGTTCATACCGTATATCGTTTATATCGTGCATTACTAGTTGAGACCCGATACAGAACTCCATCATGGACTTCCAGCCTGTCCCATTGCTTCAACAATCTGAGGACCTTAGAGTCAGCACCATGCCTTTCTCGCCTAGACAGTCATCTCCTGGTAGAAACAAAGGGCAACACCTTGGGAATGACTGGAACTTGCTCTTGAGCCAGCTGTAGCTCCTGGGCAGAGAACATGGCCAGTGCGCAGCCCTGACCCACTTGAAAGTTGTTGGACTTGTTGTGTTAAGTAGAGTGCCCTGGACTCTGCTGCTGTGTCATTCCAGTGGGCCTGACAAAGAGCTCTGATCTCGGCTGTGCCATACCCCGTCCTGGGTAGTGGATGGTTTTCCAGTCTGAGGGTTTGAGACTGGCAGCTGAGCCTGAAAACATCCTGCACAGAATCCTCGTCAGAGTGGAATAGGGCTCCTTAAGAAGCCTCCGGCCAATGGTTTTCGCAAAGGGATCGCGACTCAAGGCATCTGCCACCAGATTTTTCTTCCCGGGCAGTTGCTTGAGATCAAAGGTGTACGACGCCAGCTTCGACACCCAGCGGATCTCACATGCATCCAGCTTCGGCTTCATTAGAAGGTAAGTGTTATGACCGCACGGCTCAAGCATGACATAACAAATAGGGAGACACGCAGCAAAAGTTTTTGTGTATTTATTCAAAATATAAGCCCTAACAAGGAAACTAAGTATCAGTGTAGATGGCAGCTTATGTGTATTGTGTTATGGACTGGTGTAGTGAGAATGGGCAACAAAACCAAAAATAAAGAAGAAGGTTTGGCAACAGCAGCTGCTGTCACCCAGGCAGCGAGAGAGTGAAAGGCTGGATGTCTTCCTCCTTTTATAGGCCAATCAAGTCAATCAGGTGCAACTGCTGAAAAGAGGGAAGAGCCAAATGGCCCAAGTGGGAAAACAGCGCCTCCCCCCCCCCACCACCACAGGGTGTGGTGGGGGATCGCCATGGTAGGAGTTACCAGGGGGACGTAACACCCTCACCCTTAAAACAGAGGCCCAATTATGTGGCCTCTGTAAATAAGTCTGCGGCAACAAAAAAATCAAGCAATAATAATGTAAAAGGGCAACCCGGTCTCACGAAAATATGTGACACTGTCACGTTATTTTAATCTATTGTTCGTGATCAGGGACACGTATTTTCAAATTTTCGTGTCAAAAAGCAAAATTTTCAAACTGTCATGGCAACGACCGCTCGGACACTGGACTTGCGAGCATATCATGACGCAGACTTTCATTCACATAGCCAAGAACAAGACATAGATGGCTAGGTACATAAACATCAAGACTAACCATTCTAAAATGAACAGATTAAGCAGCTACCCTTGTTTCCTTTCGCGGGTTTGCCTACAGAGCAAACGCACCAGCATTTAATATATCCGTGAATTGTTACAATTTTCTCAGAATCAAACGCGAAAGTAGAAACGGGTGGCCAAAAGCTGTCGTATTGTTAGTTATTCACAGACAATTTTAAGTAGAAACGGTGGCCAAAAGCTGTCATATTGTTAGTTATCACAGACATTTTTTAAGTTAGAAACGGGTGGCCAAAAGCTTGTCGTATTTGTTAGTTACACAGACAATGCCTCGCAAAGTCCAGTGTCGCGAGCGGACATTGCCATGACAGTTTGAAAATGGTGCTTTTTGACACGAAAATTTTGAAAATACGTGTCCCTGATCACGAACAATAGATTAAAATAGCGTGACAGTGTCACGTATTTTCGTTAGACCGGGTTGAAAAGGGAGGAAAGGCAAAAGGTTAAATGGGATCCGTCAGGGAAAACTGCCGGAAACGGGAACTGGTTCACTCGAACACTTCTGGCGCCGCGACAGCGCATCGGCTATTACGTTGTCCACACTACAAAACTTCCTCCACTCTGCAGAGAGTGGAGGAAGGTAAGAGGGTTATGGTCTGAATAAACAACCACCGGATGGACCCCACCTCCCACATACACATCAAAATGCTGCAGAGCCCACACCAACGCCTCTTTCTCTATTGTAGAGTAGTTCAGTTGATGACGGTTGAACTTCTTAGAAAAGAAGCTGACTGGTCTAACCACTCCCTGATCATCACCCTGCATCAGGACACCCCAGGCCCCAACCTGACTAGCGTCCCCCTGCAACTGGAATGGCTGATCAGGAGCTGTACTCAGCAACATCTTCACTTGGCCAAAAGCCTGCTGACAGGGCAGAGACCATTCAAACTTGACCTTCTGCTGTAGTAGGCCGGTCAATGGGGCGACCGCTGTAGAGAAATTTGGACAAAAACTTCTATAGTAGCCAACCATACCCAAAAATCGTCTAAGCTCAGTCTTGGAGACAGGAGGTGGAAGATTGTCAATAGCACAGACTTTGGCCCTTACTGGTTTGACTTGTCTTTGGCCCACAACATTCCCCAGGTACATAACACTAGCCCTGGCAAATTCACATTTAACCACGTTAACTGTTAGCTTCCTGGAGATGAACCAACCATGCATGGACTCCATCCCTGTGCTGTTTCGAAGTGTCACTGTATACTACGACATCATCTAGGTAAACAGCTACGCCCTTCAGCCCTGCCACTACTTTGTTCATCAGGCGCTGAAAAGTGGCAGGCGCATTTTGGAGCCCAAAATTCATGACCTTGTAGGAGTACAGCCCCGATGGTGTAATGAAGGCAGCGATCTCTTGGGCACGCGGCGTCAGCGGGACCTGCCAGTATCCTTTTACTAGATCAAATTTACTCAGAAATCTGGCAGATCCTACCGCATCCACACAATCCTCCATCCTCGGTAAGGAAAAATAATTTTGTTTTTATTTTATTGGTTTAGTTCAGGGACATTGCACACTAATCAACATTCAAAATGTAAGTGAGCCAGAGTTAGCCTGAGAGGCCGGTTTTCGTCTGTTGTCCCCTGCCAGATATTCAAAAGGCAACCTAAAATTACAGAAATAAAATGCATATAAACAAAGATTAAAAAACAACATAGTAGTAAGAATGAATTGACAGACAATGGCAAACCAACAATAAAATAAGCAGACAATAAAACACAGTGTACATTAAACATTATAGGAAAGTGCACAAAAACAGTAGATTAGAGCAGGAAAAATGCACCCTACAAAAAAACACATTCAGCAGCATAGAACACAAACATGCAGAAACAACACTAATATAGCAGCATAAAGCACAAACATGCAGCACAGACATACATCAGCCTAAAGCATAAACATGCAGCACAAACATATACAGCAGCATAAAAACACAAACATGCAGCACAATTAACTTAGAACATGGCCTGCACAGGACAGGAGCACACAAGAGACAAGCAAGCAGGACACAGCATTTACCAAGAAGTCGGCAGGAGAAGCAATTGCAGTCCTAGTGTGTACATAATTGGTGACCATTAAGCCATATTTTCAGCTGTCCTGAAAAGGGACGGTAAGAACTAATTTCTCTAATATGAGATGGTAGTGAGTTCCATTCCTGCGACGCTGTAACTGAGAACGCTGAGTGGCTAAATGCACTTTTTCTTTAAGGGTTACTACAGTCTCCCCGGGACGAGCCTCTGTGTTGTCCCGGTTAATATTTGACCTCTGAGTGATACACTGTTGAAGTGGTGGGGGGGCTTTGTTGTGCAAAATTTTAAAAATAAGGCAAAGATTTGCATGCTTTATTAGGTTTTCCCAGCTCAGAAGTTTATACTTTCTTAAAATTAGACAATGGTGGTAGGTGTTTGACTTCCGGTCCAGGACTTTCAGGGTTCGTTTATACAGTGTTTCAAGTGATTTAAGTGCTGTCTTATTGGCTTTTGCGAAGCTGGTCAAACAGTATGTGAAATGTGACATTACCATGGCTAGGGCTGGGCGATATGGCTGAAAACTGTATCACGATATATGTTTCATATCGGTCGATATCGATAATAATTGATAATTTGTATGACCTATTTAAAATAATGACCAGGAGAAAAATATACTAAATTATTATTGCTTTGAAATAAAACATGGCTTTTTTGGCTGTTCTCCTTGAATTGGTGTCCTGTTTGGGAGGAGTGCCGGGTTGCCACACTATCTGCATATATATTTTTTACTGCAAGTTTAGTGCAAAAAAGTTCACCCTCTGGTGAATAACATTTATTTTTTAAAATATATGCAGTGTTTAGTAAACAGAAGAAATTCAAGTAAAACTGAGGTAGACTTAACCTTTACATCTGTAACATCTGAATTCATTTTTATTGAAAAACAAATCAGAGACAATCGCGCAAGGACAGCTACGTGTCTGGTGACCAGTTAACATGTTCACGATTGATGAACTGAAACACCGGGCTTCTCAAGGGTACTGAGCGGAAGCATATCCTTAGCTCTTAGATGTGATATGGCACTGCCTGGGTTATGTCTTTGTAGCGTTTGATGCTTTGTCATAAGGCACTGATGCCGAGTACCTCTCAATGTGAGTCGCTGTCTCAATGCGTGGTGCTGCTGCTGCTGTTTTGCGGCGTTGCATTTGCAGATGTTGTTTGGCCGTTTTTTGTGATACGGCTGTGCTCCAAAGGGTGAGAGCGGCTAAGGTGGTTAAAAAAGTTAGTGTTTGTATTCCCAGTCTTGGTGGGGACTACGGTCTTGCATAATTTACAGACAACATTAGTCTGACTACGGTCTGACTTGTAAAATCCAAAGAACTGCCCAATAGCCTACTGGTGAGCTGACATTTCCATTTTTTATCGACAATTTCCTCGTTGCATTGCGGTACTCATCTTTCACAACATCTCACAGCACGCTGTTTCTGTGAACACGAGACAACGAGATGGCGCAACCAAACTTGATACTGTTATATGATTGGCTATTAGCGTGTCACTCCATACGTTGCTAGGTACCAGAGGACGAGTGCCTTTGTTTGTGCAACCAACCTTGGTTCGCAAACCAGGAGCTAGAAGTAGACATTTTTGCTCCCGGTTTTCAGATTCAGATTCAGACTTTATTGTCATTGTGCAAACTTGTACAACGAAATTGGGGATTGAGACAATTCTTACAACGAGGAATAAAAATAATATCGAAACGTTCTATCGAACATATTTTCTATTGATATTGATTACGTGTCTATCGCAATACATATCGTTATCGTTTTATCGCCCAGCCCTAATCATGGCATGCATATAAGTCTTTGCTGCATCAGTTGTCATTGAATTTCTAATAAAGCGAAAATTCGATAAGTTAAACTTAACCCTGTGACCAACTTTTTTTACATGAGATTTGAATGACAGTTGAGAGTCGATTAGGAGGCCAAGGTACTTGAACTCAGAGACAACTTGTAATTTTACTCCTGACAGCATTATGGCTGGGTCTGGAGTGCTACATTGCTTTTGGAAAAAAACATGCAGACTGTTTTTGATGTATTTAGCTGAAGGCATGATTGAATTAGCCAAGTTGAGATGCGGTTCAATGCATTGGTGAGTGTTGCTGCAGCCAGAAGTTTATTGCTGCCATGTGTAAAAATCACAGCGTCATCCAGCATATAAGCTGTATCTCTAACATCAGAGCACACAGAGGGCAAGTCATTTATATATAAAGACTGAACAGAAGTGGACCTAGTATTTGACCCTTGTGGGACACCAGTTAGTGTAATCCAGCGCAGAAGATTTTTTGATTGCTGACATTCACACACTGGATTCTTGTTCATTAAATATGATATTCTGACACACTTGAGGGCGTTATTGGAGAAATTGAATGAGGAGAGTTTGGAAATGAGTACGTTGTGATTTACTGTGTCAAAAGCTTTTCTAAGGTCTAAGAATACAGCCCCAACAGTACCTCCCTTGTCCATCATAGACTTAACCTTTTCAATTAAGAGGCAGTTGGCAGTGTCTGTAGAATGATTGGCTCTAAAACCAAATTGCATGGGATGCAGTGAAAAGGGGCTGTTGTTTAAATGGGAAATGAGTTGTTCTGCTACCCACTTCTCTGCGACCTTGGACACCACGGGCAAGATGCTGATTGGCCTGTAATTACAAATAGCCTGAGAATCGCCTGACTTAAAAATAGGTGATACAACGGCTGTCTTCCAAACCTTTGGGAATACCCCTTGTGAGATTGACAGATTGATGATCTGTGTAATGGGGGGTGCCAATACATCTTTAAGATGTTTGAGCATGGCTGAGTCCATACCATAAACATCTTTTGTTGTGGAGGGTTTGAGGGAATTTACGAGCATTTGAACTTTACTGTCTGTGATGCAATTGATGTTAAAAACGGGCAAAGTAATATTAATTGGTATGAGATTCACACAAGTGTGAGGGAAACATTGTGTAATCTCAGCGACAGAATCAATAAAGTATTCATTGAATACTTTAGCCAAATCTGCTGGATCTTGCAACAGGTTACCATTGTCTTTTAGTTCTAATTGCCTGCTGCGCCTTCGATTATCCGACCCCATGAGCTTCTGGATCTGGGTCCAAATTAATTTTGTATTGCCTTTCGCCTCATTAATGATACTTATAAAGAAATTTGCTTTGGCTTTCCTCATCTCTTTAGTGGACTTATTCCGTAAAGTAACAAATATGCGTTTGTCATTCACCCGATTTGACATTAACGACCTTTTGAGCGCAAGATCCCTATCCTTCATTAATTTCAGTACTTCAGAATTCAACCATGGTAGCAACCTCTTTTGATTTTTTTTGCCTTTGACTTTTGACTGATGTACTATGCTCTCAATTTCATTTGTGAATATACTACAATCTTCTTCCACATTTAGCCCTGGCACTAAGTTAGTCCAATTAGTTTGATGAACAGCACTTTTAAAATTATCTAGCTCATTTTTAGGGATCCTGAATTGCTCAAACCGTGTACCACCACTTTGGAACCGTTTCTTTGTGAGTTTTCTAGATATTAGGGTAAGATTGTGGTCCGAGAGTCCAGTAATGAAGTTAAATGACTTAATTACTCTTTCAGGTCTGTTACAAAAGATAAGGTCAATCTGGGGTTTTCGAAGAAGTTGTTATTCTGGTAGGCCCTTTTACCCCAATTGCGTTAGATCAAAATGTCTGTCGTTTGTTTTGAGGGCCTTCCTATTTTTCTTTATCTTCCCAGTTGATATTGAAATCACCCATCAGTATGAGCTCTTTCCTTGAATCACATTCTTTTAGCAAGATTTTCAGATGTTCATAGAATCCAGTGTTGGAGGAGGGTGGGCGGTACAAAGCAACAAGGACAAAGGACATTTGAGGTGAAAGAGTTACAGTTACACCAATGCATTCCAGATCATTGTCAGATGACCATTTAATTTGACTACACTGATAGATGTCTTTAATGTAAATCATCACCCCACCTCCTTTCCCATAGGACCTATCGCGTCTGAATAGCTTATAGCCTGGTACACATGTTGCAGCAGATGGTGAGTTGCTATGAAGCCATGTTTCTGACAGACATAAAAAATCCAAGTTTGACTCTGTGAGAATATGATGGACTTGGTCAATTTTGGAGATCAAACTGCGGATATTCAAATGCCCCCCTAGAAAACCTCTAGGCTTGGATTGTGGGTCCCAAATAACTTTAGACTGGTTTAGAGTTTTGAAAATATTTAATTTGCGGTGCTTTTTAAAGACCGGGTTGACTCCAGCTGGATGAGTACGAGAGTCACGGTTAACTCCGTGAGCGGTATTTGTTGACCAGCGCTGTTTGTTGTGGTAAACTCCGCGTTCGGTGCTGCCCTCACTCGCCACGGTCGCTGGAGACAACCACACAGCCGCAGCAAGACCCCACGGCGCCGACGCTCCCTCCGCAAGCGAGCCCACCACCGAGAGAGGGAAAGAGACCGACGCCTCCGTATTCGCCGACAGACACGGGTCGCCGCCCGTCAGCACGCCAGAACGCAGGCTCTCTTCCAGAGCGGACAGTCCCGGACCACCGGTCCCGGCCGAGCACACCCCAGCCACGCCGGCCCCGATACTCCGGGCAGGCACCTCACTCCCAGCAGCGCCCAGCGGGCGGAGGCGACGAGGAAAGGTAGTTTGTTGTACTTGATTAGTTTGTTGTACTTGGTCAAACGGCAGCGTGTCACTACACAGAGTGCTTACCTGAGATAAAGTTGTGTGGCATGTTACATCCGCTGTGATGTTGTTTTGATTCACCGGCTCACTGTGTAGTGGGCCGGGGCACGGATGAATATCTCCAGATAGCAGCAAACAAATCGTAATAAGAAGAGCGTCACTTTGTCGCAGTTGAGTTGGTGGTTTAAAGTGCTTCTTTAAGCGAAGGTACAGAGATGGGTAAACAATTGTTGTAGCCAAAACATGTTTCCCAAATCCGAAGTTACCTATGGCTTGGTTTGTTTGTTGACTTAGAAAGTCGGCGTTACCGTAGACGGTGCTAAACTGTTTCATGTCAACCGGTTTCATTAACAAAATGTTGTTTGCAGGACTTTTTTGTAGGCAAACTGTATACTAACAGAGCTGTGACTGCACCTGCTCTACCTGCCGCCATCTTCCTGCCTCCTTCCTACTTCCAGGTTTAGTCTGCTCGTTCACCCTCCTGTAGTCTGTGCAAAACCCATCATGTCTGATTTTCCCACCAGTAGGCATGGAGAGGCCCAACTGGAATTTGAAGGCACAGCCAGCTCATTATCTAACAGATACTGAACCTCGGCGTCCATGCGGCGGAGCATCTCCCGGGGGGACTCTGTATAACCTTTGCCGAATTGGCTTTGTATCCCCAACATCGATGTTGTGCTGCACTAAATGGTTGCAGGAAGGAGTATCAGACAACAGGGAAGGGAAAGCAGCCAACACAGTCCCGACAGCTCCCTGCCTTGTTCTTCTGACAAGTGGCGAATAGACCAATTAAATCTGCAAGCGTTTCTGAGTTTTTGAGCCAAGGACGCAGCACACCCAGGCCCGCAGCACACCCAGGCCCTCTCACATCCCCCTCTTCCACATCCCCCGTTTCCCCTACTATAACAGATGACGGGAGCATGTGAGCTACGGTAGTCAACATAGCAGGTTTAACCTCCTGAACCACATCTGCTCCTGGCACAGATATAAAGGCATAGTAAGCTTTCAGCATGTTCACATGACACAGTTGTGTTGACTTTTTACGGTCTGGAGTATCAACCAGTTAGTTCTGTTCAGAGACCTACCAGACCACGGTGTATGGCCCAGTAAACTTGGCCTGGAATGGCGAACCGAGGATAGGCAGCAATGCCAACACCTGAGGCCTGTTTCAGGTAGCTGGTTTTGAGGCAACCCCGAGTTTGTTCACTCTGAGTTAGTGGAAACTCTGGGTTTTCCGTTTCAGGTA
>OLKM01003421.1:0-17747 GCA_900291075.1 Melanogrammus aeglefinus | reverse complement strand
CTGTAAAAAAGAGTGTCCACCTCATTAACCGCTGGCTTGGACTCTGCAGAGAGTGGAGGAAGGTTAGAGGGTTATGGTCTGAATACACAACTCCGGATGGAACCCCACCTACCCATAGTACACATCAAAAATGCATGTGCAGAGCCCACACCGCTCCATCTCTATGTGTATAGAGATATTCAGTTGATCGCTGTTGAAGCTTCTTTAATTAGGAGTGCTGACCGTCTAAGACACTCCCTGATCTTCGACATCTGCCAATCAGGACAACCCCAGCCCCAACCTGACTGGCGTCCACCTGCAACTGGAATGGCTGATCTAGGTGAGGCGCTGCCAGGACAGGAGTTGTACTCAACAGCATCTTCACTTGGCCAAAAGCCGGCCGACAGGCCAGAGACCATTCAAACTTGACCTTCTGCTGTAGTAGGCCGGTCACTGGGGCGACCACTGAAGAAAAATTAGGGCAAAAACTTCTATAGTAGCCAACCACACCCAAAAATCGTCTAAGCTCAGTCTTGGAGGCAGGCGCAGGAAACTTGTCGATAGCACAGACTTTGTCCCACAACCTTCCCCAGGTATGCAACAGTGGCCCTGGCAAATTCACATTTAGCCACGTAAACTGTGAGGTTAGCGTCTTGGAGACGAACCAACAATGCATGGACTCGATCCCTGTGCTGTTCCCAAGTGTCACTGTATACTACGACATCATCTAAATAAACAGCTACGCCCTCCAGCCCTGCCTACTTGGTTCATCAGACGCTGAAAAGTGGCAGGTGCATTTTAGCCCAAAACTCATGACCCTGTAGGAATACAGCCCCGATGATGTAATGAAGGCAGCGATCTCTTGGGTACGTGGCGTCAGCGGGACCTGCCAGTATCCTTTTAATAGATCAAATTTACTCACAAATCTGGCAGATCCAACCGCATCCACGCAATCCTCCATCCTCGGTAAGGGAAAAGAATCAGGTTTAGTCACTTCGTTTACCCTTCTGTAGTCTGTACAAAACCTGTCTGTCATGTCTGATTTTCCCACCAGTAGGCATGGAGAGGCCCAACTGGAATTTGAAGGCACAGCCAGCTCATTATCTAGCAGATACTGAACCTCAGCGTCCATGCGGCGGCTCTTCTCCAGGGGAACTCTGTAGAACCTTTGTCGAATTGGCTTTGCATCCCCAACATCGATGTCATGCTGCACTAAGTGGGTACAGGAAGGAGTATCAGAAAACAGGGAAAGGAAAGCAGCCAACAGTCCCGACAGATCCCTGCTTTGTTCTTCTGACAAGTGGCAGATAGACCACTTAAATCTGCAAGCGTTTCTGAGTTTTTGAACCGAGGATGCAGCACGCCGTCCCCAGGCCCTCTCACATCCCCCTCTTCCTCATCCCCTTTTTCCCCTACTGAAACAGATGCCGGGAGCATGTGAGCTGCGGTAGTCAACATAGCAGGTTTAACCTCCTGAAGCACATCCGCTCCTGGCACAGATATACGGGCATAGTAAGCTTTCAGCAAGTTCACATGACACAGTTGTGTTGACTTTTTTTGGTCTGGAGTATCAACCAGATAGTTCTGTTCAGAGACTCAGAACCGTCAGACCACGGTGTACGGTCCAGTGAACTTGGCCTGGAATGGCGAACCAAGGATAGGCAGCAATGTCAACACTTGGTCTCCAGGACAGAACACTCGCTTCATCTTACTCTGGATGGCTGTCAGATGATCACCCGCCATCTTAACCGCCAGATGTAGTCTACGATGAAAACCGTTCACATAATCAATCAGGTTGACAGGCGGCTCTGCAACTTTTAGGCCATCCTGCAAAACTGAAAGGGGACCCCTCACTTTGTGTGCGAACACCAACTCACTGGGGCTAAACCCTGTGCTATCCTGCACCACCTCCCTGGCTGACAACATAAGCCAAGGCAGCCCTTCCTCCCAATCCCCCTTAAGCTCAGTAGCCTACAGTATGAACGCATAAGCGACTTCAGGGTTAGGTGGAACCTTTCCAATGCTCCCTGACTCTGAGCATGGTAAGCACTAGCTTTGTTGTGCTTGACTAGACCTTCAGCTGGCCCAAAACCTCTGCAAACATTCGTGACGTAAAGTTGGATCCTTGGTCACTCTGTATGACCCGAGGAATTCCAAAGTAGGATATGAACTGTGATAAAGCCTTAACAATCAATCGTGTGGTGATAGAGCGGAGAGGGTACACAGCGGGGTAACGTGTGGTCTGACACATAACCGTCAACAGATAGATGCACCCCGACTTGGATGGAGGGAGCGGCCCCAAAGAGTCGATGATGAGATGCTGGAATGGGGTAAAGAGGTGCAGGTTTGATAGTCTGGTTAGGCTTGCCTGTGATCTGGCAGGTATGACAAGTCTTAATGAACCTGGTAACCTCTTTCTTTAACCTGGGCCAGAAGAAGTAACGCAGCAATTGTGGGCTGTCTCCAAAATTACTTCTCTAAACTTGGCAGGCACAACTACCTGAAGTACGGGATCACCTACCGAACAGTCATCATGAGGAAGCCACTTACGGACCAGCATGTCATCCAGTAGAAAGTACCCACAGGCTAAACTCTCTATCTCGTCTGTTGGCTTCACCTCACTGAACAGTCCCTTCAGCTCAGAATCCTCCTGCTGGGCTATAATCAGCTCACTCTTGGACAGGGCAAGAGGCAGATCAGGAAGTTGAGACACAGCATTTTTAAATCTTCCAGACTCTTTAATCCCCCTTTCCGGCCCTGTCCCATTCATCGAACGAGTTACTACGCAAGCAGTAAAAACCTCTGGAAACTTCTTCTCACTACTGTCTGGCACAGTGGAGATAGTCGGCCCAGAAGTCACCACAGGAGGCGGAACACCTCCCCAAACCCACCCCTTAGCTAAATCATTTCCTAGAACGACAGACACTCCTTCTACAGGCATCTTTGATTTCAGTGCTATGCCACTTCTCCTTTTACCAGCTCATGGGCAAGTTCGATTCTGTGTAAGGGAGCCGGCCAAGTATGCATCCCCATGTCTTGGATCAAAACACTCCTCCCCAGACTTGACTCCTCAGAAAAATCCAACACCGAGTCTAGGATGAATGATGCTGAACCCCCGGTGTCACGCAAAATCTTTACAGGTACTTTCTGTGACCTACCCACCAATGAGACAAAACCTTCCCTGATGAACTCACTGTAATCAGGCGGAACCATATCTGCCCATAGCAAGCTAGAACCTTCCGAGACACCTGGAACCTCGACAACCACAGGAAGGCTTGGCACAACAGACGCCACCATGGCCGGTTTTTCAGGACACATGTTCTCTGCATCTAGGCCTAGTGCCCCCTGTCCTCCACCAACCGGAACTGCCAGGGCATGAGGTCTACTAGTACCCCCAGATAAACCCTTCCCACCATTTCTTTTACTTTTCAGCACAGGACAGTTCAATTTCCAATGTCCTTTCCCCAAGCAATAGTTGCATGTGGAGTTAAAATCACCCTTGCTGGGACGAACTTGTTCATATTGTGGGTTAGGAGCAGAGAATCCCAAGTTCCCACTAGAGAACTTTGCAGGGTATGGAGCTAAGAAACTAGAACCTCCCCCGCTATGACCACGTGACCCATAAGACAGAAGTATGGCATCCTTTACCTTAGTATACACTTTCCTCTCTACAGGGTCAAGTGCTAAGTAGGCCTCTTGAGCCTTCGGCGGAAGCACACTCTGAATCAGTGCAGTGCGGTCTGTAACTGTCCATCTTCTCTCCTCTGCCAGACCTTCAAATAATGAGAAAAATACATCAGGATCCCTCTCATTAAATTTCGGCATCAGACGGACCATATCACCCAAGCTGTCCCTAGACCTTGCATCAACAGCTACGTCAGCATCAGGTCTTGCCTGGCGCAACCTCTCTAGCTCAAGACGCACCTCCCTTTCTTTCTGGCATTCTCGGGCCTGAAATTCCATCTGCATGGCTAAGAGTTCTTTTTGCTCTGCAAAGGATAGACCCGTACCCACTGAGACAAATCCAGCCCCTGCCCCTTTAATGGGTGAACCACCTGGGCTAGATGTTTCGTCATCTTCTAACACGCCCTGGTCAATTAACCCCATATGTACTGCAGCCAGGGGTGGGTAGTAACGCGTTACAAGTAACGCAAATGAGTAAAACAGTACTTTTTTCGGACAAGTACTTTTCATGTTCCTTTTTTAAGTCTGTAATTTTACTCTTACGCGAGTAAATATTTGATTTAGAATTCTACTCTTTACTCAATTACATTTTCCATCGTGCCTTCATTAAAATGAGTATTTTGATAAACATATTATCTTCGTTGACTGTAATACAAGCGTACACGTTAGCGACGCCCCCTCCCTAGATTGCAATATTGCAGCGATTCCATTGCCGGGGAGACAGCTCACAATTACGTTGGGGCTGAGGACTCGAGCCAGACCATGCTATGCGTAGGCTGAATCGCAATTGCGTCAAAACAAATCTGAAGGCACCGTCGTGCCTTCAAAATGCACAGCGGTCACTATGCAACACACTTTAGCGTCCTTCCGAGAGAAGGCTCGGCTAGAGCGGTTCGCCGGCAATTTATCCTATGGAGCAGTCTTTCGTTAGTCTCTCCATCGCCTTGCTCACTCCCGTAGTAACAACATTTACACCCTCTCCATCATTCAACATATTTTTAGGCTTCAGTGAACTGATCTATTGCTTTTATACAACTACTTTTATATTTTGTAATCGTTTCTACTTCCAGGCACGGAGTGATATGCAAACTTTCACAAAATGATTGGGCGTCATAGTAGTTATGTATACGCTCATTATACAACCGTTAGGAACCAATCAGATCGCTGGATTTAAGCCGCCCGTTGTATAAGCTATCATTTTATCGCATCATTGCACTACTAAAATCGCGCTTTTAAAGCTTCACCACCGGGGCGTGTTGCAGCACCTGTCGCGCCCCTATTTCCCATGGACCTAGCTATTTCCAGCGCCAGTATTGCAGTGATGGACGCTGATGGAGCAGCGATGGACGCTGATGGAGCAGCGACCACTCCCGCGGTCCACCCCTGGGCACACTGTTCCTTCCCATGGGAAGGAAGGGAGAAAACAACATTATGAAATGTTTAATGTGTCACCCCTAAGCTTACCACAATATCAGCCTTCAAGAACTCTACATCCAACCTCCGCAAACATGTTGAGGTAAGTTGCATTGTTTTCAGTGGTTCTCCTCGTGCTACCGAGTGAGCTAGTCCTACCTGCATTCGACCTAGCTAGAACAAGCCTAGAAGTAAGTTGTAACTTAACTTGTTCTAGCTATCATGTTCTGGTCGAGCAACAAACTTGTTGGAGAGCTACGGTAGTTCTACCCTAGCAAACAACACTATCCACTAGGCTTGTAGGGTATCTATCAAGTTAAACCAGTCGATGCTGGTGGGATTGTTTCAAGGTAATTTTAAAATTAGGCGCCAAATTATCAATATGCTGCAATAATGTAACTTAATATTTACCAACAGGCCGAATTATATTGCACATCCCAGGGTTACATGTCTTGAAGTGAACCGAAATCGTGCAATGAAATACCTCATTGTATTTGTTTTATTTTATAAACTTGAGAAGCATGAGTTTAAGTTAGCCCAATGTATAACACGTCTGTTAGCTTAGCCTATAGCGCTGTCTGATATTCTATTCTATTCTCTGCAGTTGATCAGATCCTCTGTATATATTATTTATATTTATTTTATTTTTATTTGTGTTGTTGTGCTGTCTTGTTCTGTGTGCCCATGACACTGTGAAACGACCTTGAGTATGAGAAACATATATTATTATTAGATCTAAATGTAGTCTAGTCTTGTCGGGCTATCTCAGCTTTAAGTGTGCTTGTAACAGGGTTCAATGAAATTATTAATGTGATGGATATCCTGGATGCCAAATATGTGTGAATAAAACAAATATCACATTATATGTGTCCTAATGGTCGTTTTTTGCTTGTGCTTTAATTACAGAGGAAGCACCCAGGGAAAATGCAACACTACCGAGTGTGCATGTCAAAATCCAAGACCCAAGAACCAAGACCCCAAAATACTGGGAATGCAGTGCAGGCCAAACTTCCTGCAAGGATGGTAGTTTCCCAGATAAATGTGGACAAACTCATTGTTAACCTTATCTGTGATGCAATGCTCTCCTTCTCCCTTGTTGAGTCTCCATCCTTCAAAGAACTCATTACAACACTGAGCCCTACATCTTCAGTGATGACAAGGAAATCTCTGAGGGGAAGAATCAATGTGGCGTGTGAGGCCATGAAAACTAAGTTAAAGCAGGCACTGAGCTGCATTGATTACGTGGCCACCACAACAGATTGCTGGACAGCCCATCACCGCAGCTTCCTCGGCGTCACCTGCCATTGGATTGATGAGGTCAGCCTCCAGAGGGGTTCCGCTGCCCTTGCATGTCGACCCCTAAAAGGGTCACACACATTTGATGTCCTCGCGTCCGCACTTGATGATGTGCATAGAGAGTACCACATCCAGAACAAAGTAGTTAAAACAACTACAGACAGTGGATCTAACTTTTTGAAGGCCTTTAGGGTGTTTGGTGAGCACTCCCTTGAGCTTGAGGACAGACGGGACAGATGATGAGGATGATTCTGAAGATGTTGACTTTCACAACATTGCTAGTATACTAGATGAAATTACCCAAGACGTTCTGCTACCACCACACCAAAAATGTGCATGCCATTTGCTTAATCTTATAGCAACTGCAGACATGTGCGTAGGAGCGGAAAAACGAAGCATTCAAACGTGTGTACCGTTCGACATTCGCCAAATGTTCCGCTCTGTGGAATAAAGTTGGCCGTTCTAGCCAGGCAGCAGAATTTGTTGAACAAGAGTGTGATCTCCAACTCATCAGGCCCATTCCCACACGTTGGAATTCCACGTTCCTGGCTGTTCAGAGGTTACACCGTATATTCAAAGAAAAAGGAGAGGACGCCTTGAGGAATGTCTGCTCAGAATTCAAAATCAAGATGTAAGTTTAATGTTATCTCTCTCTACACACATACACCTCTCTCTCTCTCTCTCTCTCTCTCTCTCTCTCTCTCTCTCTCTCTCTCTCTCTCTCTCTCTCTCTCTCTCTCTCTCTCTCTCTCTCTCTCTCTCTCTCTCTCTCTCTCACTCACTCACTCACCAAGAGTCATTCACCTGTCTAACTCCCCCTCCCTCACTCACTAACACACTCTTTCACTTACTAAGTTAAATAATTATTATAATTAATACATTTCCTCTGCTCCTTCAATTGAAGGTTCAACCCTCTAGAGATGTCATTCTTGGAGGAGTACGTCACTGTGATGAAGCCTATGGCAGCAGCACTGAACATTCTCCAGTCAGAGACAAACGCCTACATGGGCTGGCTACTACCCACCATCTACTTTCTGGAAGAGAAGTTGGTGAATATGGAGTCATCAGCTAAGGTCTGCCTCCCACTCCTCCATTGTCTGCAACACGGTCTGAAGAAGCGCTTTCAGGAAATCAAAAAGGACCCGGAGCTTATTGCTACGGCAATACTGCTTCCAAAATTCAAAAACAAGTGGACAAATCACAACATCCTCAAGCTCAGTAAGGTTTTTTAAACACTAAATACAAGGCTTAATGTTGTATGTTAGAGATGGCCAGGTAAAACAATTTAATTTAATTTAATAATCAATTATACACATACTGTATGTCCTTGTCCCTTTCTACAGGGCTGGACTACATCAGGCGACACACTAATTCTGAGGCAGATATTGAGGAAGACCAAGAAGAGGATGAAGACTTCTTTTCCAGTATGAAGGTCAAGAAAACAAACGAATTGGAAGGCTACCTGTCCTGTTGTTCTGAAAACATTGACCTTCTTCACTCATTTTCTGCTCTCAAGAAACTGTCCATAAAAATAAACACGTGCGAACGGCTGTTCAGCTGTGGAGGACTGCTCTTCACAAGCAGAAGAGCAAGACTAGGGGGCAAGAATTTTGAAAACCAGCTACTGCTGAAACTGAACAAAAAGTTAACTCAGTAATTCTCCCTCTCTCTCTCTTCCCCCCCAGCTAGCCTCGTTAGTGTTTTTAATTGGTAACTGTTCCTACAATGCTTTTGTCAAAGCTGACGTTAAATTACATGTTTAGTGTAAATTTGCGCTCTCTCTCTCTCTCTCTCTCTCTCTCTCTCTCTCTCTCTCTCTCTCTCTCTCTCTCTCTCTCTCTCTCTCTCTCTCTCTCTCTCTCTCTCTCTCTCTCTCTCTCTCTCTCTCTCTCTCTCTCTCTCTCTCTCTTCCCCCCCAGCCAGTTAGTGTTTAATTGGTAACTGTTCCAAAAATGCTTTTGTCAAAGTTGAAGTTAAATTACATGTTTAGTGTATATTTGTTTGATGGCCTATGTATGTTTAATGAACAATACACAATGAAGCAACTTGTGAAGAAATGTTTGAGAGTGCATCTTTCACACACACACACACACACACACACACACACACACACACACACACACACACACACACACACACACACACACACACACACACACACACACACACACACACACACACACACGTTAGGTCTTTTTCACTGATCCAAGCACTGCAGTACAAAAATGAAAAGTAACTTTAAAACAAAGTACTTTTTTACTCTTACTCAAGTAGGTTTTTACAATTGGAATATTTACTTTTACTCAAGTACATTTGAAGGAAGTAATTGTACTTTTACTTGAGTATAGATTTTCAGTACTCTACCCACCTGCAGCAAACACCTCCTTTTTCTTAGACCGACCCTGCATAACATCGGGGGTAAGGCTATAATGTGTGACGACCCGCCACAATTCTTCAACTTTCAATCTTTTAAGCAACTCGACTGACTAACTGACAAACTCCTTTGTTATGTTCCCTGTATCTTTTACGTGACAATCATTCACAGCCCATACAGAGATCAACACAGAAACATTGTATCTTGTTCTACAACTTCCGCTGGTTTATTGTGAACGGGGAATTTATACAAGTCAGAGGTGCCACCTAGTGGTCACCATAACCGAAGCACCTTCAGCTTCATACATAACATTTCCTCCCCGCTAAGATATGTTGTCACTCAACACAAAGGATATTTACTTTCACACAACAGAAAAGATTATAGCTTTCTTTTTTTTTTTTTACATCAAATAATAATGAGGGGATGTCTTCTTATACTGCAAACAATATGTCTCAGTACATTATATTACATAAAACAATGTGGTCCCTCCGCACCGTAACGTACGGGCGGTTTAGTAATCCTCACAGGATAGCGTCTCATTGTCTCTGTTACCGGAGTACCGGTTAGCACAGTCTGTGGTGGGTCAGTGGACTGGTGTGGAGATTCAACCCGGTCTCACGAAAATTCGTCACACTGTCACGTTATTTAATCTATTTTTCGTGATCAGCGACACGTATTTTCAAAATTTTCGTGTCAAGAAGCACAATTTTCAAGCTCATGTATCTCAATTGGAAGTATTTGTCGTGTCACTGAGCACGACTTCCAAACTAAGGTTCTGTCCGGCAGCGTTCTCCCTAACGTCCCTGAAGGAGCTCCGTACAGAACATTGATTGTTATATTGAAATTGTCTGCGATAACTATGTGACAGCTTTTGGCCACCCGTTTCTACTTTCGCCTTTGATTCTGAGAAATTGTAACAATTCACGGATATATTAAATGCAGGTGGGCTGCTCTGTAGGCAAACCGCGAAGGAAACAAGGGTAGCTGCTTCATCTGTTCTTTTTAGATTGGTAGGCTATGGCTTGATCTTTATTGTACCTACCATCTATTATCTTGTTCTTGGCTATGCAGGGACGTTGGAAGTAGGGGTGCGGGGGGTATTGGATTGTTGTATTGGAAAACAGAGGAGGCCTATTTGTGTGACGTTGTTTTCACTAAAGCCAAGGGACTGGTTAATGCGCGCACATTGTTTTTGTTTGTGCCGCTTTCTCTCTCCGTCCACAAGAGCTCAAGTTCTTCAATTGATCCCAATGAACTTTTATTTGTTTCATTTGATTTCTTACTACGATCTACGGATCGGATAGTTACACGCACACGCACACGCACACGCACACACACACATCCAGACAAAGCATGTAACAAAAGGTCAAAAAGAACCAGCACCACACCGCTTATGAGATAACAAAAAGTTAATGTGCATTTCTCTCATAACTTTTTGTCATTATTAAAGAGAGGCCTGATTCTCAGATATGCATGTTGGATGGCTAGGGTGTAGGAGCTGGGTAGAACTTCAGGCCAAAATCTTGCAAGCGAGCCGCTGGGTGAGGTGCAACGAGTTGGAGCACTTGCTGAGTAATTTCTTGTAGGGCCGGTGGCGTAAGAGGGCAAACAAGATGTCCTTCAACATCTACGCTTCCAGGCGATTGCAATGGTGCCACACATGAACACATTCAAACATGTTTAATGATTAGCTGTCGAAATTGGAGGCCTTAATCAATAATGACCAGCTATTGATTTGCTTCCCGATAAAAGTTTGTGACAAATGACATGTTATTTAGCATCTACACATTGAGCTGAGTCCAATGACACCAAGCATGACACTCCACGGCCCTACATGGCCCCCTACACTACACCGCCCCTGTATTTTACATGGTACACCTATGGTCTAGGACATGATCTCCGGTTGTGGCACAAGGTCCGAGCTTGATCTCTCATTGGACTCTTGCTGCTAATGTAGATGCTAAATAACATGTCATTTGTCAGAAAACTCAATCGGGAAGCAAATCTATAGCTGGTCATTATTGATAAAGGCCTCCAAAATCGACAGCTAATTACTACCCTGAAACATAGTCAAATATGGTCATGTATGGCACCGTTGCAATTGCCTCGAAACGTAGATGTCAAAGGACACCTTGTTTGCCCCGTTACGGGCAGATATTTTCATGGAATATCTATATTTCCTAACCAAGCTAGCGCGGTTAGGAAAGCTAACGTTTACGACAAAAACAACACAATTTACGGCAGCTCCATTGCCGGTGTCACGTTAAAATTGTACCGGGGGCGAAAATTGTACCGGCCTACGTCATCGTTTGTTTACATCCCTGACAATCTGCCCAAGCAACAGACGACGCGATGCAGAAAACATGTTTCCAAACGACGAAATAACATAATACAGATAGCGGATCGCTATCTGTATTATGATAGATAGCGATAACAATTGTTTTTACTTTATATTTGTATTGTATTTAATTGTTTAATCGAAACAATAAAAAAAAATGCCCGCGAAACGGGCGATCGCGTCAAATGACAAATGCTTTGCCCGTGAAACAGGCGATCGCGTCAAATGACGTAGGAAAGTTCTTGAACATTCGCGAACTGTCGTGCTCGTTCATTGCATTCCTTAATTGAGCGTGACCAAGACAGGACACTTATCTTACCATCAACATTTATTGGCGTTGCTAACTTTATATTTGTATTTAACTGTTTAATCGCATTTACGAACATCTACGGTCATTCATTCGATACTTTATTTAATTGTTTAAACGCATTTAGCTAGTAAACTGAGAGTTTATCGTGTATCGTAGCCTAGCTAGCTAACTTGTGTTCATTTAATTTGGATAGATAGATAGATAGATAGATAGATAGATAGATAGATAGATAGATAGATAGATAGATAGATAGATAGATAGATAGATAGATAGATAGATAGATAGATAGATAGATAGATAGGTAAGCAGGGAGATAGATCGATTTTAGGGTTATAGGTTTTTCTTGTTGATTGAAAATGGTGTCATTTAATTCTATTTTCTTGTATCTGTCGTCTCAGATGTATGACGCAGGTCGCTCTCTCACGGAGAAACGGCAGATCCGGAGGGATGCAAAAAAATTCACTGTTAAAGGTATTCTGTAATTAAATAAATAACATTTTATGCAGTCCATCTTAATTCATCTTCCATTTTAACAAATTAGTAGGCCCTGCAAAGTAAACTGAATTAAGTTATAAGCAATCTACCGTTGATGCAGTGCTGATGTATGTTCTCCTCCCTCTTTCTAGGGAATTGTTTGTACTACCTTTGGGATAATGGCCTTTCAATGAGGAGGGTGATCCTCACTGAGAAAGAGAAGGATGAGGTGCTGACAGAAGTCCATGCTGGCCACTTTGGATCCAACGAGGATGCAGGACAAGATCAGCCAACGCTTCTACTGGAAGACCATTACCAGAGATACGCAGGAATGGGCAAGTGATGAATTTGTTCAAGTTGTGTTTGATCCAAGCTCTAATATTTTCGAGATTTAAAGAATAAATTTATAGTTGATTGCCCTTATATAAGTAATTGTTCATACAATCTACTGTGACACGCAAAGAAAATCGCCTCTACTCTATAGAGCATATTATTAAATCTGTGGTGTTTAATCTCCTTGTGTTGTAATGTAAAGGTGAGAACCTGCATGTCATGCCAGAGGTTTGAGCAAGTGAAAACTGAGGCACCAGAGTTGAAGCCCATCAAACCGAAGTCACCATGGCATATGATTGGTGAGATATCTTGCTTTTTGGTTCTGTGAAACGGCTACAACCTCTCGAAGGCATAGTTTAATTTGTATTATTTTCTTAACGTACTGTATTGCCTTTTATATCTCTATAACGTCATGGCCTGTGGGTATGTGTTTATTTCTGTCCCTACTCTAGGTGTTGACCTAATTGGACCATTCAAAGCCTCTAAGAATGGGAACCGCTTCTGTCTGACGGCAACTGACTTCTTCACCAAGTGGGTGGAGGCCAGGCCCATCAAGGACAAGACTGCAACTGCCACATCACAGGTGTGTAAATCATAGCAACGTTTGCAGCATAGTCACATATTGTGAATGCAGAATGTTGTTACAACTGACAGAAAAGTTTGGCTTATTTTTTTTGGGGGGGTGGAGAATGATTTCAGTTTATTTTGATGTTCCTCCACAGGCTATGATGGACATTCTCTGGACCCATGGTGCTCCTGAGGTCATCTTGACAGACCAGGGTCGTGAATTCTGGAACAAGGTATTTATATTTACACATATAGATGTGTCATTTAACAGTGAATGATTAACACTGGCAAACAAGAAACCTAATAACTTGAATTCCTTAATTCAGGTAAACAAGTCCCTGTTTGAGGAGTTTGGTGTTAAGCACCGCATCACATCAGCATACCATCCTCAGGTATAGTGTATATTATATATGGGATAATGTACAGTGAGACGGTCATTATTGAGAAATAAACCCCAACAGGGTGATGCAGGACCCCGACGCGAATATGATCAGAACTGCGTCCATAGCAAAAGTCTGTTATTCATAGCAGCGGTCTGCTATACAGAAATAACAGACTGTCAGAGAATCGAATATTCAACAAAGCTGTGTAATAAAGAAATATAACTGACATAAAAGAAAGATCGATAAGCTTCTAAATAATGTTACTATTAACTTATACATATTTATATTCCCCTTGCTTGTACTTTGCTGTTTTTACAGACCAACGGACTGGATGAGAGGACCAATCAGACATTGAAGAGGTCCATTGGCAAGATCCTTGATGGACAACAGGAGAGGTGGGAAGACCAATTAAAAGAAATTGTTTTTTTCAAATAAACTGTTGTGTCCAAGCCTCTTCCAGGTATTCGCCCTATCGTCTGATGTATGGACGGGAGCCACGTCTGTTTTCAGAGGTGTGTAGTGGTTGACTTTTTCATATTACCATATTAACAATTTCTAAATCTACATTTTTACTCTTCGGGGAGGAAATTACACTTTGTATGGTATAAGGACACGACTTCACAGTGGGGAATCAACATGAAAAGTATATATGTGAAAATAATAATTTCTATGAGGCTGAACGTACTTTTATTGCTTGTCCTTTGCCTTTCCTATGTTACTTAAGACCACTGGAGATCTTCCAGATGATGTGGACATTGCTTCTCCAGATAACGAGGACATCGAGAAGTATGTCCAGGCAAGGGCTGAGAGCGATGGAAAGGTCATTGACAAGGCAAGCGTTTTATAAATGGGAAGCAAATCATTATTTATATTATTATCATTATGTATTTATGTTTTTATTTTTATTTTGAGGACATCACTAGTAGTTAAGCTAGTTGTCTTGCACAGAAAGGCAATTGTGAGGGCAGAATATTCATATATCGATTAACTATCCTGCATCAGGTGATTGCCAACATAGAGAAGGCCCAGGAGAGACAGAAAGAGACCTACAAGAGGAGGAACAAGAGGAGGACCAAGTGCTTCAGGATCACACCAGGCATGGAGGTCCTGAAGAAGAATGAGAGGAAGCGTGGAAGGCATGGTCAAACCATGGACCCAGATTGGCCCACTGTGTACAGGTGAATGGTTAAGATACCAAAAAATGTTTAAGACATCAAAGGCATGGTTATATAACAAAACTCATCTAGCTCTCACATTGATGTTTGATATTTTCAGGGTTACTGAGGTTACGGACAATAACCTTGTGCAGCTGGAGACCTTGGATGGAAAGCCATTGAAGACCAGGACACCCTATGCTTCAGTGAAGCCTGTGCGGAGAAGTATGTTAATTGAATTATTAAAATCTAGACTATAGACTATAATAATAGACTATACTGAGAAGTGATTATGAAGCTTTTCGATAAGGTGCTTCTTTCTCCTTTAGGATCCCAGGCTGCCTGGCCCACCAAGGAGACTGTGTCCAATCCATCTGAGACTGAGTCAGCAGATTCAGAGTTGGAGGAGGACCCACTAGAGGTGAATATTTTAGTCAGTCTTAATTTCACTTAATATAATACATTTGGTTGCTCTATTACATGCCTCACATTGTTGCTTAATGAGTGAGGATGGTTTGTTTTTTTGGTTTCAGGACTTGGATGTTGTCATCACTAGTGTCCAGTCAGGCCGGGCTTATCCAGCTTCACTGAGCAAAAGGGTGGAGGGCTTCAGGCCCATGCTCGGCAACCCAAGTACTTGGTTGGATGACCGTGCCATGGACCATGCTCAGGCCCTGCTTAAGGTTCAGTATCCTAATATCAACGGGCTCTACGCCACCACCTCCCTAGCCTTGCTGTCCACACTTTGCCGAGCCAGCACCAGGGTTTGTACAGATACTCATATGTTTCTGCAAATCACCTGGGTTTACGGTAAGTGAACAATTGGGCTGCCAGGGAGGTTCAGTAAACATTTTTGACTCCCTAGGACACACCAGGACAGAGGTCTTAATTGAACAGGTCAAAGGTCTGCTTGCTTTTCCAGGGAAGAGTGTCCGACTGCAGTGGCTCTGACATAACAGCAGCAGGCAGGTGGATTCAGATTGTGGACTGTTTGCTTTGCCAACAGTTTTTGCTCTCTGCAGCGGTGAGGTCCCACCACAGTCCAATACCATCAAGGACAAATGCGCAGTCACCTCTTTTCCTGTTTTCAGGCTGGAGAAGTGCAGCTCTTCCCTAGAGCCATGAGGTCCCCCACTGCCGAGCCATTCGCCATTGATGTGGATGTGCACTGCCTCTGCAGACGGACCATCGGGCAAGGAAAAGCACCTCTGGTCCCATGCAGGAGGTGTGGTAGGCCCTTTCACCAGTTCTGTCTTTCCCATGTGCAGAATATTTTCCTGAATACATTTGTTCCAAATTGGTCAAATCATATTCTAACTATTCTGCTCAGTTTTTTTCCTTAAGCAGGACTGGGTAGTATGAGTCCCTTTGCTGGGAGTTATTTGGTTCTTGTTAATATTCAGATTTTCCTTAATAGTTCTACTGTCAATATTGCTGTTTCCGTATGTTATGGATATTGTAGTGTATTTAATGCATTCTTCTAAACAGTATAATATAGCCTGATAAATGATTAATTTCTGGGATCAAATAATATATGTTTCAACCGCTTTTGCTGTTTTTGATTGTACAGACACTTTTGGTTAAACGTTGGTGTGTTTAAAATCTGTTGTTATATAAATACATTTAAGTTTGAGTGCCTTCAGCCTTTAAAAAAAAACAAATAAAAAAAACCCTCTCTAAATGTCCGTACCTTGACGTTGGTGAATTGGCCTTACTACTAAAACAGACCATTTTTCCATGCCAATTACTGTTTTCATTTGTAGATTTGTTCAGCCTTTGTCGACTCAACTATCTCAAAGACATCGTGACAGGAAGAGTTAACCATTGCAGGGCCAAAGAACACCAGGGACATCAAGAATCAGCATCTTCTGGAAGTGTGGTGCATCAACCTGACCTGGAACAAAGCTTAGACCTGTCACTTCAGCGCTTATAAATTGACATTGCATCAAGAACTAATGAGCATGATCATTACATATAAGATTGTTGTCAATGTTAGTTGTATATCTGAGGCAAATAATTAAATGTTATTCACATTGTGGCCTGTGCTTCTTTTTCTTTTCATTTTTCAACTTTACCTTACTCAAATTAATGGTAAGATTTATATTATCAATGTATTATCTATTTCTCTAAACAGTTAATGGATAAATGTTATATAACCGTGAAAAAAACAAAACGATTCCTAATGCCTGCTCACCTATTCTACACATCTTTATATATAATATATATCTATATATTATATATTCTATCTATATATATATCTATTATCTAAAATTAAATTGCAGTAATTGAATATTAACACAGCTAGCTAGGACTATGAAACCTGCTAAAACACTTCAGTTTACTTAAGCTAAATTCGATTAAACAATCTACACAATTACAAATATAAAGTAAAAACAAGTGTTATCTAGCGATCCGTAATCTGTATTGTTTCAAGAAACTTTCCTACGTCACTTTGACGCGATTCGCTGTTTCACGGGCAAAGCATTTGTCAATTTGACGCCGATCGCCCGTTTCGCGGGCATTTTTGTTATTGTTTTCGATTAAACAATTAAATACAATACAAATTAAAGGTAAAAAACAATTGTTGTATCGTATCTATATCAATACCAGATAAGCGATCCGCTATCTGTAGCCTATTATGTTATTTCGTCGTTTGGAAACACATGTTTTTCTTGCATCGCGTCGTCTGTTGCTGCAGGCAGATTGTCAGGATGTTAAACAACGATGACGTAAGGCCGGTACAATTTTCGCACCCGGTACAATTTTAACGTGACACCGCTGTCATGTTTGGAAACATGTTTTTCGGATGTAAACAAACGATGACGGTAGCCCGCGTACAATTTTCGCCCCGGTACAATTTTAACGTGACACCGCCTTTAACCAACGTGGTTTGCCGGAGTGACGTGCGTTTGACGCAGCCCATTGAAAAGAAAAAGCCAAAGGCATGTCACATGTTTAAAGCCGTTTGTATTTAATTAATTAAATATAAAAATTTATATTATATTACAATTATTTCGTTTGTAATATTCGTCCTAAGTAGACCATACTTTATATTAATTATTATTATTTATAACAAGATCTGTATCTGACCATTGAAAATCCACTTCCCTGGCACCCACAACTAGATCGTCGCGTCCACCTTAGCAACCTGACGTCGTTGTTGATGAACATGCTTAGGGAGACCATAAAACTATCAAACTATAAAGATCAGACACATTCACTGACTGAGATTTTGCAAGTAAAAAGTATTATTTCTCGCTAGAATTGTTATATAGAAACACGTTTAATGGTGGAACTGTCCCTATATATATCATATAATATTATATACTTATATATATTATATATTATATATATATATAGTGTATATATATATATTGCCATATGTAACGTAAACCAATTTCCCCCAATGCTGGGAGAATCCGGTATCGACCCCCTGTGGTTG
>OLKM01003420.1:25000-30000 GCA_900291075.1 Melanogrammus aeglefinus | reverse complement strand
TGATATGGTTCTCTCTTTTGCAGTGGTCCGTTATGGCTGATTCGAGGTTCTCTTGCTGGGCCTTGTCCTTTATTGCTCTTGTTTGTCTCTACGCTGTCCCCTTTTCACATTCCTTTTTACGTTCTTTTTTTCGTGTGGTAAAACTCCTTTCCGTCTCCCCATTATAGGTTTTATTCCATGATTGACATGGTATTTCATATATGACGTTGCTTTTATGGTGTTGATACATTTTGTCCTTTGGGTGAACTAACAGCTGTAGTAGTTTTGTTGGTGGTTTTACCGGTGTGACAATGAGTCATTAAGCAGGAAAACAACCGATACCACCGTCGGATAAAGGAGGCGATTGAAATAAGAAAGCGGAGCCCGAAGACGATGAAATATATCGACTTGATAGTACTAGATTGTTATCGATAGATTAGATTGATTAGATAGTACTAGATGGACTTTATAGAGCTAGATCGACTAGATAGTGCTGGATAGTCTTTGATAGATTAGATAGTTCTAGATGGAATATATATAGCTAGATGGACTAAATGGTGTTAGATAGTCTTAGATAGATTAGATAGTACTACATGGACTATTCTGAGCTAGATGGACTAAAAAGACTGCTGACAGCTCCCTGGCAGGGCTGAAGGAGCAGTCAAGCATCTCTCCAACCGTGAGGAATGTTGTGAGGAAGAGAGAGCAGCGCGGATGGAGAGAGAGGGAAGAGTGACTCAGCAGGAACTACAATAAACGGGGGGGGTTCAATACAAGCTGCTGATGGATGAGAGGGGAGAGCGAGGGGAGGAAAGGAGAGGTGTGTGTGTGTGTGTGTGTGTGTGTGTGTGTGTGTGTGTGTGTGTGTGTGTGTGTGTGTGTGTGTGTGTGTGTGTGTGTGTGTGAGAGAGTCAGTATGGGTTGTTGTGTGTGTGTGTGTGTGTGTGGTCAGAGAGAGTCAGGTCAGTAACGGAAGGTAAGAGAGAGGGAGGAGGTGAGAGCAAGGGAGAGAGAGAGAGGGAGCGAGAGAGAGAGAGAGAGAGAGAGAGAGAGAGAGAGAGAGAGAGAGGAGAGGAGAGAGAGAGAGAGAGAGAGAGAGAGAGAGAGAGAGAGAGAGAGAGGAGAGAGAGAGAGAGAGAGAGAGAGAGAGGAGAGAGAGAGAGAGAGAGAGGAGAGGAGAGAGAGAGAGAGAGAGAGAGAGAGAGAGAGAGAGAGAGAGAGAGAGAGAGAGAGAGGCAGGTTGGCTGTGAGGATTGGTTGGGGCGCTGATGTTTTGAAAAACGTTCATTTATTTAGTAACAGGATTTTTTTTACGAAGAAAATTCATCTTATTATCACTGTCGGCCTACGAGTAAGGCCTTCACACCTGCATTTACAAGAGGGATTCATATCAGTCTGATCAATCTTAACTGTGGTATCATATTTTATATGATCTGATCTTGCCTTTCATAAGAAAAGCAAATGTTGGGATTTATTTGTGTAAGGTGAGCTGTCATTGCGACTATGATTTGCAAAAGAGGGATGTATTTTAAGGCATTTTACTACGGAATTGATTTAGCTAAAAATGTATAATATTTCCAATTGATACATAACAATTTAAATTTTTGAAAGATAAGTTGCCAATGAGATTGGATAACATTTAGTCTGTTTTCACAGACCACTTCAAGACAGAAGACCTAAAGAACTAAACCATCATCATATTGCTAACTTTATTTGAATATTTGTACAGTAATTGAGCCAATTGTTTGCGAACAAACAAAAAGTAGCACAAAATATATCCTAAGCAGAATCTAGGTAACATAAATCATATATGGTACTCATTGTCAGTATTTTCTCAGTTGAGTTGGATTCAGACGTGTGTGATTCCTTGCTTTGAACCCCTGCTCCCCACCCCGCGAGACATTTAATATGCTAATCACCTGAATATTAACTACTTCATTTGAATACTTTGAATACTGATGGCGACCTCCACTCATTGGCAGTGCCCCTCTCGCAAAAATCGGCTGAAAAAGAAGATCATAAAAGAAAACAACCTCTTATTTTCGTATTTATTTAAAACCAAAAACCATCAAGCTAGGTAGAGTAGCTGTTCGTTTTCTGTTTTGTTTTTTCTGGCAGTTGGAAGGTCAGTGGGAAGCCGGAGTCCACGCAGACAGCTCGGAGTCACATGGGGGCTGCTTGGATTCCTGCCAGAGGATCTCTGCCGGGGACTCCTACAGATAGAGAAAAGTTCTATCTGTGTTTTTTTGGAGTGCCTGTTTCTTCACCATGCTTAACCCAGGTGCTGAATGTGGAGTGGCCATATGGCCTCAAAGGATGTACACAGAATGTCAGGAGCCAGGCGGTACACTGAGACAAACACACTATTCAACCATTGTTTCGTTGTTTTGGTCTCTGTCTTTTAATTGTCCTTTTTGTTTTGTTCTCAGTTTTGCCTTCATAAAGTTTAATTGAATGTGTGTTTATGTGCAAAATATATATTTGAAGTGATTTGCCATAATTCAATTCCAACAAATGTAACTATATTTTTCATATTATTTATTAGGGAAACTGTATGTTTACTTTAATTTTTTTTTCTTTCAAACGTGTGTGTGTGTGTGTGTGTGTGTGTGTGTGTGTGTGTGTGTGTGTGTGTGTGTGTGTGTGTGTGTGTGTGTGTGTGTGTGTGTGTGTGTGTGTGTGTGTGTGTGCGTGCGTGCGAGCGTGTGTGTGTGTGTGCCCCGGTCAATGAGATAGATGTAACTGGAGCTCCACGTCCCCCCGTTGAGAGTCGCCAGCCAGACGACAGCTTTTTAATTTAAATGTCCCCTACCACAGCTCACACACCAACACACAAAAAACCTACACACACATACACACCTACACACATAGACACACACATACATACGCACACACTCACACACACCTAGACCCCACACATACACCCAAACACACACACACACACCTACATCCACACACATATACATACTGTGAGTCTAACATGCGTGTGTGTGCAATTACATTATCCAATTCCCTTGTGTAAATTAAAGCTATTCACAGCATAAAAATATAAATACATTGGCAACGCAAAGTAACAATCTTTTCCTTTTTCTAACGTTCCGTTCTTATGTTTGGGTTAAGTTCCGCTGAAAACTAAATAAATTGGATTCCGCTTTTGGAAGTTTTTTTTTCCAAAGGATTCCTGCTGGATAACAGTTTTGAGGCCGTTGTTATGCTGTCGTATTGTGTTTCACATTCCTCCCGCTCTTGTTCAGGGTCTGCTTTATTAGGCGAGGACGCAAACACTTTCACTTTAAAAAATGCATCTCCAATTCCGATGATAAACCTGAATTGGTATTGATATTAACAATTCCTTTACTACATTTAGTTGTGTTCATATTTTATTATTGTGCCTGTGCGTGTCCCTGTGGGTATTTTGATTTGAACATTCATGCCAACCGTGTGTAGTAATGAACAAACAGTTTGTCAGTCTTATGTTTGTTTGAAGTCAACTGATTAAAACAAAATAGCCGTGTCAGAGCAGGATTTGCTTAAATTCATATTTATCTCAAAACCAACTTGAACCTATGTAGAAAGCTAGAAACGTAGAAAACCTCCAGAGATCAAAAGGAAGCTATTGCCAATCCT
This sequence comes from Melanogrammus aeglefinus, assembly GCA_900291075.1. Lineage (NCBI taxonomy): Eukaryota > Metazoa > Chordata > Actinopteri > Gadiformes > Gadidae > Melanogrammus > Melanogrammus aeglefinus. The sequence goes on along the minus strand of OLKM01003420.1, from coordinate 26,394 downwards.
ACAATTCTCCGAACACACTTCATCCCTTTAGACATGATTGTGTAAACTCACCGATATACTGTAGAACCAAAACCTGTTCCTCTCCACTTGAACACAGATGCTACCACCGTATTTTCCTCCTCCTCCACCTCCACCCCTACCTCCCTCACCTCCTCCTCCTCCTCCTCCTCCCCTCCTCCTCCTCTTCACCTCACGTCCCACCACCTTCTCCTCCTCCTCCACCTCCACCCCTACCTCCTCCACCTCCTACCTCCTCCACCTCCTCCACCTCCTCCACCCTTCCTCCTCCTCTTCTTCCACCTTGCTGTCGTTTTCCAGAACTTTCCTACAGGGAAAATTGATAGGAAATGAAGCATTTTTTGAAAAAGGAAGGGAAAGGAGACGCTGCAGAAGAAGACGGAAGGGCGGGAAAAACACATGTGTAAATGAACTGACGTGACCATTCACCCATCTGCTCTGTTTGTATGTGTGTGTGTGTGTGTGTGTGTGTGTGTGTGTGTGTGTGTGTGTGTGTGTGTGTGTGTGTGTGTGTGTGTGTGTGTGTGTGTGTGTGTGTGTGTGTGTGTGTGTGTGTGTGTGTGTGTGTGTGTGTGTGTGTGTGTGTGTGTGTGTTGGGGGTGGGGGGTGGGGGGTCCCAAATGGCTGCCACACTGTCAGATTCATCTGGTCTTTCTCTGTCCCGGCTGACGCACGACACACACTTCCTGTGTCTGTGAGTGTATGTGTGTGTGTGTGTGTTTGCGAGTGTGTGTGTTCAGGGTGACCCCATCACATGGGTATAGGTGGTGGTCCCAGTGGCTGCTGTGTTGAGTGGACCACACAGGGAGGGCCCGGGGGCGGGGTCAGTGGGCTCCATGTGGCGCTGAGAGTAGACACACACATAGCTACACTCACACACACACACACACACACACACACACACACACACACACACACACACACACACACACACACACACACACCTACACACACACACACACACACACACACCTACACACACAACGCACACCACACACACACACACACACACACACACACCTACACACACACACACACTACACCTACACACACACCTACACACACACACACACACACACACACACACACACCACACACACACACACACACACACACACACACACACACACACACACACACACACACACACACACACACACACACACACACACACACACAACCACACACACATGCTCAAACACACCCACACACACTCAGCAGAATGCTTCATGGTTGATGGATGCTGACTGAGCAGCTGGATGTTGTAATGTACTTGTCACTTCCTGTGTCTGTGTTAGTTTTTCTGTCTGTGTGTGTTTGTGTGTAAGAAGAGGAAGAAGTGGAGGAGGAGGAGGAGGAAGATTTGAGGAAGGTGT
>OLKM01003420.1:17500-22500 GCA_900291075.1 Melanogrammus aeglefinus | reverse complement strand
AGGGCTATGTGTGGTCCAATCCGTAAACATGTCAACACAATAAATATTCAATTTAGTACACTCCACACCGTGCATACATACGGTACATAGACGCTGTGCAGGTACATGATGTACGCATGTTATTTCGCCGGTGGGTGAAGCGGCAATGGCACACACACACACACACACATGCACACACCATTAATGAATTGAAGCACACACACGCAAACACACACATAGACAAAAACACACGCACATGCACACAAACACGCACCTTTACAGCATAATGACATTCAAGTGTCAGAGAGACTTAAAAAAAAATGCTGTGATTCAAATGGTAGACAGTATTAATTATGATTAACAACTCTCAATGAGCTTTCCTTATTAGCAGGTATTTACGCGTGTTAAAAGCGAGTTTAAACCAGTTATGCAGAAGTGTGTTTACGGCTTATTTCCCTTGGTCATATCACACAAAATCAAAAAATCACAAATCATAAATAGCACAATCTAGAAACAATCCATTTTTAACTTGATTTTACTTCTGTTTTGATAGTCGTCATGTGAATCCCAAACCCGTATCGATCACCCTAAAGCGCTTACATATCAGCCCCATGCTGGGCTTCTGGGGCACAAACAAAAAAGTATGTTTGAGTTTCATAAGAATCAGGTTAATGGAAATCCTCCCCCCTCCTCCCTTCCTCTGTGCTGGTTGAGGGCTGGTGTTGGGGGGGGAGGGCTGGTGGTGGTGGTGGTGGTGGCGGCAGGGCTGGGGGTTATGGCTAGGAAAACAGAATTTGTGGTTTCGACGGACGAGGTTTTGATGCAAACGGCTTTGGAACCTTTTATGTAACTTGGCGTCCAGGACACTAAAGAAAATATTTAGCTTTCCACCCTTTTGAGCCTTTTAGCCCCTGGTGGGGGGAGGAGGGGGGAGAGAGAAGTCAGCCCCTGGTGGGGGGAGGAGGAGGGAGAGAGGTCAGGGAAGAAAAAAACACACACACACCGTAAAAAACGGAATTAAAAAAAACCTTGCAAGGTCAACTCTGGGTGGGATCATAGCCAGATCTGTTCCACAACTACTTTGCCCGCACATGCGTGTATGTTCAGCACACACACACACACACACACACGCACGCACACACACACGCACGCACGCACGCACGCACGCACGCACGCACGCACGCACGCACGCACGCACGCACACGACACGCACGCACACACACACAGCACACACAGCACCGCACGCACACGCAGCAGCACACACACAGCACACACGCACAGACGCACGCACACACACACACACCACACACACACACACACACACACACACACACACACACACACACACACACACACACACACACACACACACACACACACACACACACACACACACACACACGTGTGGAGAAACAAACTTAGGCGTGGTGGTGGTATGGGGTGGTGGGAGAGGTGTAGGAAAGTGGAGAGGGGGAGGATTGGAGAGGAGAGGTGGAGGTGGGGAGAGGTGGAGGAGGCTGGAGAAGTGGAGGAGGATAAAGGTGGAGGAGGGGAAAGGTGGAGGAGGGGAGAGGTGGAGGGGGGCGCAGAGAAGGAGGAGGATAAAGGTGGAGGATGGTGGAGATGCAGAGAGGTACATGAGGGGAGAGGGGGGCATACTGCAGGTAGAGGCACAACAACAGTCCTCTTCCACACAGGGAACGGTACAAGGGAGAGACCTGACCCAGGGCACTACACAAGCAGCGACGTGTGTGTGTGTGTAGTGTGAGAGAGTGAGTGAGAGTGTGAGTCTGTGTAGACGTCTGACAGATTTGGAGCATGAGAGGACTAGTTGGGGGTACTGAGAGAGAGAGAGAGAGAGAGGTAGAGAGAGAGAGAGGAGAGAGGGAGAGAGAGAGAGAGAGAGAGAGAGAGAGAGAGAGAGAGAGAGAGAGAGAGAGAGAGAGAGAGAGAGAGGGAGAGGGAGAGGTTGAAAGAGAGAGGGAGGGAGAGAGGGAGAGAGAGAGGGAGAGGGAGAGGAAGAGAGAGAGAGAAACAGGGAGGAGAGAGAGAGAGAGGGAGAGGGAGAGGTAGAAAGAGAGAGGGAGGGAGAGAGAGCTCTAATCACCAGTGTAATCAGGGGCTGTTTACTGTGCTTTGTGTGAATCACAGCAGTAGCATTGATAGAACAGCACAGCCTCACACCCCAAAACCAACACAGACCTCTGGGGTGGGATTAGGAGCGTCATTTGGATGTTGAAATGAACAATATATAACGTCTATTACTTCTGATTGGGGAACTCGATTGCAATTTGAACACATTTGAGGTTTCTTACGTTGTAGCACGTGCTGACCTTTATAAGTAAATGTGTATATATATATATGTTGATTAAATAATTATTCACACAATTTCTTTGATATGGATGACCATATGTTTACACAAAATCAACAACGGGGCATGATGGGGCTAAGTTCTTAACAGCCAAATAATATGCTTTTAGTGTGTGGTTGTGTGTATCTGTTTGTGTGTATGCGCGCACGCTCGCGTGCGTGTGGCATTTTAAGTGCCCTGTGAGCCCATGCCAGCACCCAAGACTTCATAATTACTAACAACCCTCAGAGGGACATCAAAGAGCTGCCGGTGACCCGGGTGCTGACCTCATCAGTGACATCACACCGCGCAGGGCTCAGCTCCATCATAGCGGGACGACACTCAAGACTCTGAATATGGAAATGCTGGCCGGTGTGCATCAGGAGCTTTTGGGACATTTGTGTACATTGATTTATGCACGTGTGCAGGCAGCGTCAAAATTGCATGCCTGGGTGCATGTGTCTGCCTCCTTAATGAAGGGCTGATGAAACACACACACACACACACACACACACACACACACGACACACACACACACACACACACACACACACACACACACACACACACACACACACACACACACACACACACACACACACACACACACACACACACACACACACACACACACACACACACACACACACACAAGCTAACACATACACTTGTTGTGTTCAGTCATATGAGGACCTTTGAGGCTCCTGAGGGGACAAGCCCTCCAATCCGTCACCACAGAGAGGGAGGGGCTTGCTAAGCAGTGCCTAATGTTCCCTGGACTTGTCCCTCCAAGGCCCCAGTAGTGTTCCTGTAGCGTTCCTCTAACGATCCTGTATGTGTGTCTAATGTCACTGATGGCCAACTTGTATCCTTTTGAATCCAATGAGCCCAGGGGAAGTGGCTCGAGGGGACGAGCAATGGGGTGGGGTCACCCTGGGTTAATGTAGCAGGGGTGGGTTCAAAGGTCGGGGTCCCCCATGGTGAGGCGGCCATTGATGTGTGCCTTCATCTGCCTCCGTTCCTCCTGAGACCCTCCCGGTCCCCAAGGGAGCATGAAGACAGAGCGTGTCTGGAGGTCTGGAGCTGGAGGCTGTGGGCATCCTTGAGTAACCCCTACCTGCTTAGAGATAAAAAAAAAATAAAAACGTAAAAAAAACTTATGTGACGCAACTTAGGTTGGTTTAATTTTGCACGTGACTTCTTTAATTGAGGCTTTGAGACATTTCATCAAATATCGAAGCATGATTCATTTAAACCAAATCAGCAATGTATGGCACAGCCAATATTCCCCTGATGTTAAAACGCTGAATAGCTTCAGAGAACAGACTGAAACTGAGACGCATTCCTCACGCCTGATCGTCACTGCTGTTTTGGACCAGTTGGAGAAGAATCTATGTCTTCTTCTCCAACCCTGTTTCTTCCTATTCCCCCGCTTAATACAGCCTAATTTCTCTTCCCCCCTTTCCCCCGACCAAACCCCCTGAACCTCTACCGCCCTCCCCCCTCCCATCCACCCCCCCTCTCCCCCACCTAGGTTCTGCTTGTACTTACGTGAGTCCATATAATGCAGTTGTCAAGACCGTGAGCCCCAGTTGGTCATTATTACCCAGGCTAAATGGGCCGTGACTCGGCCTGGTCTGGCTGCCAGGGCTGCTGGGCCAGGCTGAGATGTATAGCTCCTGGGTGAGCTCCCCCCCAACCCCCCCCCCCCCTCTCCACACAACCCTCTAGATCTACCCGGCAACCGGCTGATTACGGTTAACATGCTCATTCCCTTTAGGGCGAGAGCTTGTAACGTTTGCTGTTAATAACGGCTGTTAATAATGGAAAACGCTGCCCTTTTAATGGGGTATACAAGTGAATGGACTGACGTTTGGGTGGAAACCAGAATACAAAAGCACCCAGAAAAGCGTACAGAATAAAACAGCCAAGTACCAATAGAGAGCTGTGGACTACTTACAATATCCTCGAAACCAATAGGTCTAAATCAACCTTCATGCTAGGTGTAGTTAGCTCATGCTGAGTTACTGCTGTCTGGGGTCGTTCTAATGCTGGTTGATGGTTGAAGTCCTGATTCTAGTGCCACCAGCCCAGACACAGCGGTTCCAGGGATTTACACTTTGCATAATTACAGACCCCAGAGGAGAGAGGAGATATTTGCGCCGGCTTTGCATCTTAAAGAATCCCGGTCAGGCTTTGGCGGTTTTTCACATTTTGGCAGTGCGAGCGTATAGCAATTACTTTCGTTGCACCCCCCCCCCCCCAGATGAAGAATTGCCATAACTTTCTCGTTTCCACCCTCGGCAAACTTTTCACAAACTTTTTTGGGACAACAAATCATCTGACCACGGAGCTTCCATCCGCAAGACCACCTAGGACGAAAGGACACCCCAACCTCCAAGTATCACACAACCCAAAATACACCCACTGGTTTTTCCACTTCCTCTGAACTCATTTTTAACACCCCTGCCTGCCGTAGGAGGCTACGACCAACCAAACAATACGCCTTGATGCGTAGCGTTACAAAGTCCCCCGATAGATCGGCCCCTACTTTCGATCAACGCTGATAACTGCTGCTAGAAATCTGGAAAAATAAAACGGTATAAAACCGCACCCCCCCCCCCCCCCCCCCCCCCCCCCCACAAATTAAATATAATCTGCAACGGCGGTA
>OLKM01003420.1:0-5000 GCA_900291075.1 Melanogrammus aeglefinus | reverse complement strand
ACAAGCAGGAAAGTTTTAACCACCAACAGTAAAGGGTACCACAAGCTGAACCCCCAACAAGCCCTGGCCCACGCTCCCTACTGCAGGGCACTCTCATAGACTGTGGTCCACTCTCACAATACTCTAACATGTGCTGCTCCTTCTTCCACTCAGCAGCACATTGTTGCACAGCTCTGCACTTCTCAAGGACTGTTTCATTTCATATTCTACCACCACTCTCTCCCTCCCTCTCTCCCTCCCACCACTCTCTCTCTCTCTCTCTCTCTCCCTCCCACCACTCTCTCTCTCTCTCTCTCTCTCTCTCTCTCTCTCTCTCTCTCTCTCTCTCTCTCTCTCTCTCTCTCTCTCTCTCTCTCTCTCTCCTCTCTCTCTCTCTCTCTCTCTCTCTCTCTCTCTCTCTCTCTCTCTCCCCACCATCTGTCCTCAACCCCATACGCCCCTGGCCCTATCATCCCTTTCTAAGGATGCTGCAGATTCTGTTACTGCACAAGCACTGCCCCTCCTTTTCCTCTGAGATATACTCGCTGTCCAGACTCTTCTGGTCTCTCTCTCTCTCTCTCTCTCTCTCTCTCTCTCTCTCTCTCTCTCTCTCTTCTCTCTCTCTCTCTCTCTCTCTCTCTCTCTCTCTCTCTCTCTCTCTCTCTCTCTCTCTCTCTCTCTCTCTCTCTCTCTCTCTCTCTCTTTCTCTCTTTCTCTCAATCTTTGGTCGACTCGCCAGCCTTAAGATGATGCCCCAGACGTGTTTATAAACTGATGTATGACGTTGGGTGGTTTCAGTCAAAACAATGATTGGCTCCTGATATCATTTTTCACAGTTGTTATAGTTGCAATACGTAACTGTCATGCATATAATATAAAAATAAATTGGTCCAAAAGGCTGTTATAGTTACAAAACATAACTTTCTCTCTTTTGTACAAAAAAATGTTATTGGTTCTAAAAGTACCGTTTTTATATAACAATAAAACATCTGGGCAGACATATATAATAAAAGAAATAGAAATAGAATAGGCTAATGTTTTGACATAATATAGGTCTCCTCAAGCCAACTTGGCTGGGGATTTGCGCAAGCCTGCTCATTTTCACCTCTGGTATTTTAGCTCTGTGCCCTTTTACCATGGAGGAAAACCAGGTCATCCCTCTTCGCTAATTTACCCCTGGGCTGCACATGCTAAGTACAACTAGCCCAGCTAACATTAGGCAGCAGGCTGTCTAGTCTAGCAGGCTTTGACATCCTGTATTACACCTAATTGCCACCAGACATTACATAGGAGTCCCCGGCATAACCACCTGCTCTTGGCGCCGGTTGCCTTAAAACAGACCAATAGCACGCTGGAGTCGGAGGAGTGCGAAAGTTCTTCGGTGTTATTCCTTGACACCCGAGCTGAGGATTGTGGGAAATGGAATGTCAGTTAAAATTTACATTTGAGGCACGTTAGGACAGCTAAAAGAGAGGGGGTATCCCCTACTGCATTCTGATGCAGACATATAGTGTACACTTTTATAATTTATGTATTTTTCTAGCAATAATGTGTGAGGGAGAGAAACCAAAACAGGGATAATGTGGAGGCAAAACCATAATTAGGGGAGTTAGGAGTTTCGCGGCAATGTTCAAAATGCAAGGGGAAACTTCTAATGAATCTTACAGAGAGGGGAATGCCAATTTGCTAGGGCTCTGGTGCAAAACAGCCGTAACTTATGCCAATGTTGGTGAATGTAAAACAAAAATAATAACGCGTTATAAAACTAAAAACCAAAGCAAACCAGCCACACTCAATTAGTGTTAAATACATTGTGTTCTTGCTGCTTCCCCTGTCCTATATTCTAGTCTTCCTGCCATTGTCTCAATCTCATTATTTACTTGAGGAATTCTAGGAAGTCCTTTGAGGATTGGGTGATACAGTGATGTCATTGCTCACTTTGGTCTTAGCACCACAGAGACAACTTCCCCCCTTCCCCTCAAAAAAAGAAAACATAGGCTCTCGCTCTTTCTCGCTTTCCAACCAATAATACTACCTGCAGATCACCTGTAGCGCTGTCGAGAGGAAACCATTGAGCGGTTGTCGGGCAAAAGGAAAACCAAACAAATTAGCTTCAGCGAGTTCATGACTCCGGGCTTCAAATGAAAAAAGACTAGGTCATGTTGTAACACTAATTCAATTTCTGCTTCGTCTGGTTAAGGGCCCTGCAGGTCTTACCGAAGTTCCCGGTCCAAAACGGTGACCTCAGTGATTCGATTTTGGCTAGTGTTTGTGATGTGTTATGAGCTAGCATGGTTACACTCACTGGAAGCTGGAGGAAAAAAAGAGAACATAGTAGCTACAGAAGTCCTTTGGAGTCATCGCTGGTCGTTGCCGGCAATAAACCAAGAGATTATTATTTTTTGAGTTTTGGACATGGGGATTGATTTCGTACTATGTAGCCTGCTTTCCAAAACAATAATTGAAATATTTTATCTGTGGTTGAAATTAGATCATTCCTTACTAGTTTGTGTGGGTGGTTTTCATTTAGTAAAAGGGCATTTATCTTAGTTGTATGGCCTGAACGTAATACGAATAAAAATCGGTAATCAGTTGCTTGAATGATTACATGCTAGCTAAGTACCACAAGCAATGACTTTTGTATTCTGCTTTGCACGCTAACCTACCATTAGCATTTCAGAACAGCAGTGATTCAAAAAGAGAGACAAAGTTGAATCCATATGTCATTATGCCATCCATTAAATAACCCATCAAATCCCCTGGGTCTATACACTACTGTCTGCTTCACTTCTCAGAAATACATTTACATATGCTTGTGTGTGTGTGCGTGCATGTGTGTGCTTGTGTGTGTTATGGTCTAGGTAAATAAGAAAGAAAATGTGTTATATAGGTAAATAAGAAAAAACTGTAAAAGAGAGCGGGAGAAAGGACAAGGCAAAAGAGATTTACAGCCCTAATCAAAACCTGACTTTCTGTTGGAAATGTAGCATAAATGATGTCATGAAACTGTCCCCACACGGATGCTGTGATTTATCACATAACGTACGACCCATTAAAAAAACACTCACTACGAAACAAAAAATAATAATCCCCCGCAAAAAAACACATCCACATCCCAACCAATCACAGAGAGCAACCACTGTGCGACCATGCTTCCGCCCGACGACAGCTAGCAAAAAACCAACAACAAACGTACACCATTGGCTGTTTTCTTTTTCCGCCGCAGATGGGACACAAACCAGTCTCGGCCGATATGATGCATCGCACCGGCTCACCTTCATCAATATGCTTAATTACGCCTTTCCAACAGGTTTTGTTTGACGATGTCGTGAGGTTGTGCGATATTATTGTATGGGATTGAGATTTGGGGACTTTTTGAGCATACATGTACAACTGCTCCCCACTGCACGTCCACACTGTCCAGGCTTTCCTGGGATGAACCCAAGCGTGGCGGCGGTGCCGGCCCGTATCTGCGGTGAGAGAAAGCACGGGGCCGGGATGTTGGCACTTCATTAAACAAACCCAACAGAGACGCCTTAACCTCCCCGAGCCAAGGGTCATCTGGGAGGGCATGTGTGTGTGTGTGTGTGTGTGTGTGTGTGTGTGTGTGTGTGTGTGTGTGTGTGTGTGTGTGTGTGTGTGTGTGTGTGTGTGTGTGTGTGAGAGGAGGAAGAGAGCGAGAGGAGGAGATCGAAGAGGAGACGAGAGGAGAGAGAGTCGAGAGGGAGAGAGGAACGAGATGAAGAGAGACGATGAAGAGGGGGGTGAGACAGACTCTTTCTCTCCTTTTGTGGTAGAGGGATAGAAAGAGTAAGTGTGCACATGAATCTTTGTGTGTGGGTGAATTAGAAGCAGTGAGGTGTGTGTGAGTGTGTGTGTGTGTGTGTGTGTGTGTGTGCAGTCTCTGAGATAGAGTTATGCTGGACATTCACTACAACCACCCTTTAAAACTAAATGTTGCAGTGAACCTTACATTTACCGACCACTATCGCCTTCAGTCCCAAGCCTGCTCGTCACAACAAACATGGCGCTACTGAGCAGTGGTGTAGTCTACTCTATTGTAGTTTAGTGGGTATACTGTGATGATTCCCTCCCAGCCTCGTACAAACCCGCCCCACCGGTACGTGTACGTGTGTGGCGCTTATGGGGTGTCGCACCACACTCCCCAACGCAGGGGTCTACAACCCGCTGATTTAAGAGTATAACGATTATCAACAATCATGGAAAGCTGAATAGGTTTATCAGTTTTAATAACATTATGAACAAATAGATAACACAAAAATGACATAGTATGCTCCGTTTGTATATCTATATTAACAATAGACACGCTAAACACGTCAAAATCTCCTCAAAATAATTTAATAAACTGTTTACACTATGCGATCCATGTGCAATGAGAAGATATAAAGTGACTAATGTTCACTCTTTCAATGCTTAATTCTTTACTCTACTTTGTTATCTTAACATACCATCAGTAATGAATGTGTAAAAGTCTGAAATCACTGCACCTTAAAAAATGACCATGAATAGCTATATCTTCATTGTGTCTAGCTACTTAACTTTGACTCGAATTATCAATTAGTGTCGCCATATATCTCAACTTGCATGCATATGGACCTATCGATTTATCTAACATTTTTTCGCCTCCATCTAGCTATCCAAGATCTTTTTTAATCCCTAGCCTGACACCACCCTAGATCTGAAAGGCTGGCCAGTTTTCTTCTAATAAGTAACTAATGAGATATACGATCGCGAATAACCTATTGTCTAACTGATTGAATCACTCGTTTATGTGCCGTCTCTGGCTTCAAGTCCCTGTGACTGGACACACACACGCACGCACACACACACACACACACACACACACACACACACACACACACACACACACACACACACGCACACACGCACACACGCACGCACACACACACACACATACACACGCACACGCACACGCACACACACACACACGCACACACACACATCACTTCTGAGGTCTTCTCTAGTCTCTGTAGCTCTGG
>OLKM01003419.1:0-36834 GCA_900291075.1 Melanogrammus aeglefinus | reverse complement strand
GAGATACACAGATTCCAGGGATAGAGGATAATTGTTGTGATGATGCCAACGAAGCACGTCATCAAGCTCAACTGAAATTGGACGGCAATGAGTGGACTGAGGGTCACTGATCAAAGGTGGATTTGTTTTTGCTGGCGATCAACTTTGATTGTCCAAATATCTGAAGTTCAGTGGGTAGAGTCAGATTGAAAGAGTTTGTTGCGCAATTCTTGGTCCATGGTATTGCAGTCTGAGGTTACCCTTTAACCCAAAGTAGTCTTTATCGTGCTGAGAAAGGTCTTTGAGTGCCTCTGGGATGCTTGGAGAGTCAGCTTTTTTCAATGTTCTCTCCAAAAACACCTCAGTCCGTGCAGGTGTTGAACCAGCCATGGTGGTCTGAGAAGAGAGCACAAGCACAGTTAGTAAGGATCAACATGTAAACCACTGACACATTTCCAATTAGGAGAATGTAATGTCGAACTAGAGGAAAAGAGAAGGCAAAGAGGAGGAAAGGAGGAGAAAAAGAGGAGTGGTGGAGGAGAAGAGCTGAGGAAGCAAGGAGAGAAGGCAAACTGAAGAAGGGAGGAGAAGAGAGAAGGCAAGAAGATGGGAGACAGCGAGGAGAAGATAAAAGAAGAGTGGGAGGAGAGATAAGAGACGGAAAAGAGAAGAAGGAGAGGTGGAGGAAAGGAGAGAAGTAGAGGTGGGGGAGAGGAGGTGAGGAGAAGATAGCAGACAACAAGGAGAGGTTGAAGGCAAAGAGAGGAGGAAAGGGGAGGAGAAAAAGAAGAGGAGAGGTGGAGGTTTTTTGGTTTTTAAAATCCCTTTATTGCACCATAGCAAAAAGGACCAAGCTCACATCAATCTTCATTCAAGAGCAACAAAAAAACACAAAACAAAACAACAGAACCATCCTAAAATAACAACAAACCTGTCAAACAGACACAGAACTGTTTCTTCCAATCAGAACTTACCTTCAGCTCTCGTCCCCCCACAGAGCACAAAAACCCCCCACTAACAGCCCATACATGACACGAAACCAGCACATTGTCCATCATCCGTAATACGCTGTTTCCAACCCTCAGTCTGGCCTTCGCAGACTCTGTCCAGGAGCCACATCGGCTTCCACACTGCATACACTCGTGAGCAAAAATAAACAAATCAAAAACAAAAAGCTCCCCTAGACCCGAAACGGCGACTTTCCTACAGCTCAACAGAGCACACAAACGAGGACACTGAATAATAACTGTTCCAGGGTCTCGTTCTGCGAAACAGAAGATGCACTCTTCCCCAACTCTGGATCCAGTGCGCTCTGTATCTGTTCGTAGCTAATGGCTCCATGTACCCTCCACTGGAGGTCTGCTGACGTTTTTTCAACGGGCAGCTTGTACAGAGACCTGCCAAGCTGCCTTCGGGAACATTTCTGGACCAAAAAACAGTCCAGCCTCGGACTCCTTACCCTGCTCCAAATGACGCAGGCTCAGAACCTTGCAGCAGATTCTGAATATAGTTGCCTTCTGTGCCCGTACGTCCGTAACTTCCCGGTGCGGGGGTTGTGAGGGCGACAGCAAGCTGACCTCTCCCTTCCTGGTCCACTCCCCACTAACTGGGGTTGACAGACGTAGAGGGGAAACTGTAACCCTTCGGTCCACCGGTCCCACACACTGTGGTCTTGTGCAAAACCCTCAGGGGTTGTGGCAGGGCAGCACAAACTTCTCCAACACTACTCTGTTTGATGACCCTGATGGAGGGATGTTGCTTCTCTGTCTCAAGGTATCCAGCGATGTGCCGTCAATCTTCATCAGATGGCAGTTGGTGGCACCAGCCTCTCTAAAAAATGGGCTCGCAGCTGGCAGAGCTGCAGTGTTTAGTCTGTATAACGAGTTATTAAACACAAAGGTTCTCAACAGCACATGCCCGGAGCTCATTTTTGGGTACGTGTGGCCTTAAAAATTGCCATGCCTGTAATACCGAGCTATAAAAGGTGTCACGTCCAGTTAAGTCCACATCCTCAGATATTTAAAAGGAAAAGCTGTTTTGTCGTAGCCCAATCGGCCGGCTTCTTCAGGCAGCAAGCGAGCTTATCAACCAAGCTTGGGCCACAATTGTACAGGCGCAGTCTTTGTGCAGTTCCTGAGTCAAAAGAGGCTATTTTTGCCTTGATATTGATGGAGGTCCCTGCCCTTCATGCACAGTCAGGTAGAGGCTGCTGCCTCGGATCGTGCCGGCCAGCCAGAGAAGTTCCCAGGATGATCGCTGAAGGTCTCCATCCGGCCTCTCGGTGGGTCAGAGAATAAGTTTATGCCAAAGAGTCGAAGGCGACCAAGTTTTTGCCAACCAACTCTTCCTATATGACAACTTGGGGTAAACCATTTCCATTTAGACACCCGAGCGCCCACTTTCTCCTTAACTCCCTCCAGTTCTTGTTCTGAAACCCCTCAGTGCCCAAAATACTGCCAACATTTCAGGCACTCCTTCCCCCACTCAAGAACCTCCAGGCCGACGTGGGCACTGTCCTGATTCTCGCACTGTTCCACCAACAAAGCTACTCCTTTGCCCAGCTTCAGCCGAGCAGAATGAGGCCTTTTCGTACAGGGACAGGGTTATCCTGCAAACATTTTAATATCCGCCTGGCTGGAGACAAACTATTACATCATTGCGTAAAGCAGAAACGGTAAGTGGACGATCAACGATCAGAGACCAGGCAGTGAGAGACCCTGAGAACGACCTTCAATGCACAGCAAGGGCTCAATAAGCTAGGGTATATAGTTGACCGGAGAGAGGAACAACCCTGTCTTACCCTCGCTGCACAGGGATTGGCCGACTCAGCCCTGCCCCCGATTTTCACCATACATTGAGCACCACTATACAATAAACCAAGCCAGGCAGAAAAACATCACATGCCAAAAGCCCTTGAGTGCAGAAACAACTACAGTAGTGATCCACCCTATCAAAGGCTTTCTCCTGGTCCAAAGCACAATACAAAATTCACATTCTGGATCTGCACACATCATAAATCACGAATTAGGAATGTTTGTCCATATTTTTGTCAGGAAACAATAGCTTGGGTCTGTCTGTCACAAGTATTTCAGGATGTCTTGAGTCTGTTCGATAAGGCTCTGGAAAGCACTTTAATCGTTGCAGAGGAGAGCACCGGCCTCACAGTTTTTAAGTAAGGCCAGGTCTCCTTTTGGGAAGCAAGGAAAGCAAGCTCGCTGCACAGGATAGACAGGAAAGATGATCTGTTCTAAAACATCCAATACAACACTGTGCAAATCAGGTCGCAAGAGTATTTCGCAGAACCGTCTGGTAAAAGTCCAGTTGGAGAGACCATCAATTCCCGGTGCCGTCCTGATGCCATCTTGATTAACAGGTACTGTCAACTCCTCCACGGGTCAGCTCAGAGTCCAGAAGCAGCTTTCTTCACCCGGGGGGGGGATGAGCTGAGGACGCCCCTCAGGAGCTCCTCGCGGCACTCCATGTGCATCTGTTCTGCCCCAAAGTCAGTGTAGAAAGCTCCACTGCATCGGTGCCTCATCTCCCCCCGGACTGGTGGTCACTTCTGCCTCCATGGGGAAGCTTAAGGGCCGGTCAATCTGTTTCCTCTGTGCCACGATGCTCTCGCACGATTAAAAAAAGAGACACCGCAGCTTGGGCATCCATATCCTGAGCTTGGAGGAACCGAGACCTAAAAAGAGTCCCTTTACTCTCTCTGCAGAATAAGCTCAACCTCCACTCTCTTCTCCTGCAGCAAAGATGCAACCCGTGGTGGGGTCCGACTGTCTATGTAACCGCCTCTTAATGTTCTTACTGTACTTCAAGCTCCTGAACTGCTGCCTTTTATTGGGAGGTATACTGTGGCAAAAACGAAAATTTGGGGCCTTCCCCAATTCCCCCACAAGCTCAAAGCAACAAAATCCGCTTTCCCTGGTTTTTCCACTGCTGCAAAACGCTCAAAAAACTTTGACAGAAAATACGGTCCTGCAGAAGGTCTGTTGTTAAAAGCACAGTAGGACTTAATCCTTTCGGCTGTGAAAGGATCAATTATACTGAAAAGTGGTGATTGAGATGAAACCAACTGGACTTATTTTGCTGTGGACTAATCTGGAGCTGAGATGCTTTTGGAAGATGTAATCCTATCCAGTCTAGCTGCACTCACCTGCCATTGCCGGCCCCTCACTATGTGTTTGGTCTGGTTTGTGGATGTTTGACCTCCATGTGTCTAACGATGAGGTGTGTGATGATGCTGTGGAAGCTCCTGAGATTGACTGTGGGTGAGTTCTTCACTTGTCCTTGTCTACAAGTGACATCTAGCGTGCATTGAAAATCCCACCAATGATAAATTGTCTGATGGTACTTTTCTTACTCAGTTTTTTTAGCAGGGTGAAAAAAACCACTCTATCCTTGCCTTGATTGGAGCATATATGTTTACAAACAGACAGAGCCCTCTATTTCTGCCCTTACAATCAACAGCCTGCCCTTCACACTTCAGTAAGATTGACAGTAAGTTCATGGACATTTTTCCCTAAGCAGAACAGCTACCCCTGCACTAAGGTTGGGTGCATGGTAAAGCGTGCACGAAATACCATCCCACCATAAACCCTCTGTCTGCGTCTGCTGATTAGTATGTGTTCCTGCAAAAACACACTCAACCTTTTTGAAGTAGCGACTTCAGAAATTAATGCCCTTTTTTGTCTGTCTCTCGCACCATTGATGTTCAAAGATCTATCTTGAGCTCCCATAGAGGTCAAGAAAAAGAACAGATAAGATTGAAACAAAACAGAAACATTGAAAAGAGAAAACCACCGTGTGATACATGATCATTTTACTTTTTTAATCTTTTTAGGCAGTTTGCCTTTTTTGTGCTTTTTCCAAGTTGTGCTATGCTTTTTGAGGCGAAAACGTTCTTCTCATCCAAGAGGTAAACAGACCAGTTTTGCAGAACGCCAACAAGAATCTGATTAAACTTTCAGTATCACCGAATTGTAGTCATTAAGTTCTAACAGACTTTTTAAATGTTACATCCAGAAATGCGATTTATTTCTTCTACAGATAGAGGTCTGTGTTCCTGACCGAAGTTTCACCATGGATACTGTATCTGACTCAGATCATACTCCATGTCCTCTCCTTCAACAGGATGCCTGACTATTTAACAACATAACCCTGTTCTTCATTGGTGTTTACAGTGGGATCTGTGCTTACAAGAATTGTGGAAGCTGCTTCAGTACCTGCAGACTGAGAACTGCTCAGGGTTCTCTGCAGTCACAGAAGCCTGTTGCTTGTCAGCCGAGTCTGTTCCTCCCTATCCAATCATCCTCCTCAGAAGCGAACCAGTGCACCGGCTTCCACACCTCCGCACCGGGATCCGCATCGTCCCCGCGCGCCAGCCGCGACCCGCCAGCTGTGTTTGACCCAGCACCGGAACCCGGCCGGCGCGGACCCAGCACCGGACCCGCCGGCCGCGGACCCAGCACCGGAACCCGCGGGCCGCGGACCCGGCCGCGGACACCAACTCCGGAGCCGCCAGCCGCGGAGCCGCCCGCCGCGGTCAGCGGATGAGCCGCCCTGCTGTCTATGCGGACACGTAAAGCGTTTGTGTCCAACATCTCCACACTCAAAACACTTGAACTGTCCCGACTGGCGTACACCATATTAAACCGCACGTGCTTTCACTCTGAACGACCACGTCCAGTGTTTGTGTCGGCGAGTCCAAGAACATGAACACTGCCCGCCTCAGCGGACAGTACGTGCTTCAGTTTGGGATCCTTACATCCCAACTCACTGTTTTAAATCCACTGGCGCAAACTTGCCAAAAATCCTACCGGAGCTCGCTCTCTAACAACTCGTCGGTATGAACGGCCGGAACACCGGACACGGTGATCCGCGTGGAGGGACTGACAGCGGGGAGACCTGCACGAATAAGTCCCTGATAACACTCGCTCTCTACCCAGCTGATACACCACTGGGCTCCTCGTTCAGGAACACAACCACTGCTTTGTTTCATTCTAGACGCAAACGATAACTTATCATGACCTACCTTGCTCACCGACAGCCAACAGAACCTCCTCCACAGTAACGCTACTATCCGGCGGGACCTATCCTTACTCCCTGCCGGATAGACGGGAGGCGGCCGTCTCGGGGGACGCCATTCCTCCCGAAAACTACCTGACACAACCACTGATCGCTCGCGGCCAACACAGTAAAAAAAATTAATAAAGCTTACCTGACCCATGCACATAGACAGACGGAGAAACCAGGGAAAACCCGAAAAAAGGACAGAAACACATTTCAAAACTCCGCGCCACTCGCACTCGCACCCCCGCCACCGCCGCTCACGCTCACGCTCAGGAGAGGTGGAGGAGAAAAGCTGAGGAAGCAAGAAGAGAAGGCAAACTAAAGAGAGGAGGAGAAGAGAGAAGGCAAGAAGATGGGAGACGGCGAGGAGAAGAGAAAAGAAGAGGTGGAGGAAAGGAGAGAAGATAAGAGACGGAAAAGAGGAGAGGGGAGGAGAAGGAGAGGTGGAGGGAAGGAGGGGAGGGGAAGAGAGAAGGAAAGAGAGAAGTGGAGGAAAGGAGAAAGTGAGGAGAAGATGGGAGACAAGGAGAGGTTGAGGGCAAAGAGGAGAAGTAGAGGTGGGGGAGAGGAGGTGAGGAGAAGATGGGAGACAACAAGGGGAAGTTGAAGGCAAAGAGGAGGAAAGGGGAGGAGAAAAAGAAGAGAGGTGGAGAAGAGCTGAGGAAGCAAGGAGAGAAGGCAAACTGAAGAGGGGAGGAGAAGAGAGAAGGCAAGAAGGTGGGAGACAGCGAGGAGAAGAGAAAAGAAGAGGTGGAGGAAAGGAGAGCAGAGACGGAAAAGAGAAGGAGAGGGGAGGAGAAGGAGAGGTGGAGGAAAAGAGAGGAGACGTAGAGGTGGAGGAAAGGAGTGGAAGTGAGGAGAAGATGGGGGACAACAAGGAGAGGTGATTGGAATTCAGCAACCTACATAAAAAAAAAAAAATTGCCAATGACATCACACCATTTTGGCTTACAGTATAAAATCAATATGTTTTGAGAACACTTAAGTATTGTATGGGTCTGGGTTTTGTTTTCCCACTTAAGAAAATAACTTATCACATTTTGAGGCCTCACCCTTTAAACATGGACATATCTTTTCAAAGTGCCAAGACGCATCCCTCTAATTTTGTAGTCTGCTAGTGGGCAGGTATCATGCAGTTCTTGTGGCTCAACAAGTTCCACTTCTTTACTTGGTGATGTTTTGAGATCATAAGCTCTGTAGTGTTCCATATACCATCCACTAAGCTTTTTCACAATGAAGATTAGTTTTCATCCCACACTTGTAGATTAGTCCATTATATGCTACACTTTTAGCCAAGCACACATTGTCCATATCTGGAGACTTCTGTCTCAGTGCATTTGAGATGTCCTTGATAAGAACATCAATGTGAACAGTGGAAGCATCTGTTACTTCCAGTGGGGGTTTGGAAAAGCTACTTGCATGCAAATGATGTGCAATCTGAGACTGATGTCTCTGTGAAAGGGAAAGAAGTACATTTTTGAAGCATCTGATATTCCTTGCAACTCTTTTAAAAAAGCTATGCTTCGCTTCGAAGCACATAGTCCATAGTGCAACTAGTTGACCAAACTTCCGGATCAAGTCCGGATAATGTTGCAAGAAGTGGTGCTTTGGTTTAAGATCAACGTCGGGGAAAACCTCTTGAAACTTAATTCTGTGCTCGGAGATCTTAAAACCAAGATATGCAATGGAATCCTCAGTATGAACAGGACTGACGACGAGATCAACAATGTCCTTCAGGTCTGTTAAGATGTGCCAAGCAGGCTCCTCACAGGGTACACTCTGCCCAATGAACAAAGGCAAAAATCTGATAAGACACCTGTTCTCGTGGGCATCCCCCCCCCCACAGTTTTTTTGGATGCAAAACTGAGAGCCACAGGATGAGGTCGATTTGTTTTGTCAGCCCACTTGAAGTTGAAAGATGATATTGCTTCATTAAATGTACATAATGTGAGATACTTTTTTTTGATTAACAAACTGCAGGAAAAGTGCAAGTTCAAAAGGAACTATGCCCTCAAAAAGATCATGTACAACATCTGGTGGAAAACCAGTGGTAACATCAAAATATGAGAGGTGCTTTGACAAAATACACTTTGATTTCACATCATAATAACTGGGCAATTTGTTTTCCTCAAGAATTCGTAAATGATCTGCATGAATGTCTTTTGTTCTCAAAGTAAAGGCTTCACTTTTGACTTCAATAGACTGGAACTCTGATCTTTCTGCAGTGCAAAATCTACATGTGTATCTCCCTGAGAAATTTTCAACAAATACAGCAATACTGTGTGCACCAAGGTTGTCGGCGACAACACACTGAACGGTGCGTTTTACTGTTCTGCCCAAATTTGACAGAAATATCCCACTGTTCCAAAATTACAAGATCATTAATTACAGGTTTTAACTAGGGATCCACCGAAATGAAATTTCTTGGCCGAAACCGAAAAGCGAAAATGAGGAAACCAAGGCCGGAAACCGAAACACCGAAATAAATTATGCCAATTATTAGTATCATTTAGGGTTGCTTTTTTTTGTTTTATATACTATATATACACTGTGTGTGTGTGTGTGTGTGTGTGTGTGTGTGTTAGGGCTTTGACTTCGAACTTCGTAATTCGAATATAATTCGAATATCAAAAAAATATATATATATTCGAACGAATATTAGGCAGCCCTTAATATTCGAACCTGTTACGGGCATTATTTTTTGTAAATGTCTTTGTTGAACGTTGTTTTCAATTCAGATTCCGCGGCTTTTTCAGGGCTGGTGATGTTGTGTTGTGAGCTCATTAGCAAGGCTATCATTGGTCATCTGGGCTCCTGTAGGTGACAACGTGACATAGGCGTCCTGGTTTGCGCCAATTTTGTATAACAATGGCCGCGTCAACATCGACAGCACCCGAGATGGATGTCGACGATGACATTTACACTCCGGACAATTTGAAAAGCAACGTGTGGCGCCACTTTGGGTTCTCAAATATACAGGGGAAGATAACAAAGAAGGATAAAGTAATATGTAGAATATGTAGGACCAAACTCTCATACCACGGGACAACGAGCAACTTAAGAGCCCACCTGTCTACATTACATCCCGGCAAGCTGGAGGTGGAGGGGGTGAAGGTGGGGGGATTGGGGCCGAGGCAGGCCAGAATCGACACCATGCTGTCACCTTCACGAGGCCTTCCCTATGCCCGTCAAAGTAAAGCAACGGATTTGCTGACACGGTTCATTTGCGAAGATATGAGGCCCATTAATGCAATATATGGGAGCGGGTTTCAAGCTTTGATCCACGAGCTAGAGCCAAGATTCAATATCCCCTGCTTCCGGACCATGAGTGGTAATATAACGAAAGCTGTACGAGACAACCAAAGATGGCATTAGGGAAATGCTGCGTGGAGAAAAACTCGGACTGACCACTGATGGCTGGAGTTCTTTGGCTACTGAGTCCTATGTTACGGTCACAGCCCATTTCATCGATGAGGACTGGGAGATGAGAAATGTCGTCCTTGACACGTCTGAGCTTCAAACCGCTCACACAGCAGCGAATGTCTCTGCATGCATCGACAAAGTTCTGCAAGAGTTTCAAGTGCCGCGGGAGTCTGTGCTTGCCATCACGACTGATAATGCGACCAACTATGTCAATGCTGTAGAGAGGTACTTGAGGATCACGGATATCCCGTGCATGGCTCACACAATTAATCTGGCAGCGAGAAAGGGGCTTTCAGAGCGTTCCGTTGCAACAGCCGTCAGCCGCCTGAAGGCTGCCGCTCAGCATTTCAAGCACTCTCCTACAGACAGCTACCTCCTGGAGGCCAAGCAGAAGCTCCTTGGTCTCAAACCAGTCCAGCTCATCAACGACTGCGCCACTCGCTGGAACAGTACATATGACATGATCTGTCGGGCAGCTGATCAACAAGCCCCTGTTGCAGCAGTTATAATGGAGAAGAAACTCAGCCGTCTGGAGCTCAGCAGTGTGGAGTGGACGCTTGATGGAAAAGGTCAGTTAACGTTGGATTAATTATGTTTGGGGTGGTCTAATTAATATTACATTCCCTAATATTAAAATTACTGTTTGCAAATGTAATAACACGTATATAAGCCAAGTTAACGTTGGCTAAGCTAAGATAGTGTTTTGTGTAACGTCAAGTGGCACATGGCTGCGCTTACTAGCTAGCAGCAGCTAGCTATCTAATGTTAGTGGCGCTAGAATGAGTTTGTAATTAAATATGTGTTTGTCCGGCAGGTGAAAGATGTGCTGCAGCCGTTCAAAGTAGCCACCCAGGCGCTGTCAACAGAAGCCTACCCAACAGCATCAGCTGTCCTTCCCCTGCAGTATGTGCTTCTGAAACAACTAAAGCCCTCCATCGATGACCCGGCAGGAGTGAAACAGATGAAAACAATGGTGTCAACTGATCTGAAGGCGCGATATGGCCCCAACAAAGAGGCATTCTTGCTACTGAACACAGCCAGCTACCTCGACCCCCGTTTCCACCGGCTGGTTCATTTGGAACAAGAATCGCGGCAGGCAGTACGAGATAAGGTTCGGAGGGAACTTGCCGACCTCAGCGAGGAGACAGGCGTGGAAGGCCAAGAGGAGAATGCCACCGCTACGGCGCCACAGCAGCGCAAGGAAAAGAATGCTCTTAGTGCGATGGGGAACCTCTTTGGCGATGTTTACTGCCAAAATTTGGCCGGAGCAGGTAATAATTATGATATTCAATAAGAAATAGTACAAATCGTTTCAATTATCGAGTGCCTTTCATAACAACTCAAACTCGCTATGTATAGCCCTACATTGAAAATAAAATAATGTGCAGTATAAAACGTAGCATAAACAACACATTAACAAATTCATTTATTTTTAACAGTTAGACAGAGTGAAGATATGATCCAAAGAGAAATGATGGACTACGACAATGAGACCCCACCCCCGTCTGACAGCAACCCCCTGTACTGGTGGAAGGAGAGAAGCCCCAAGTACCCCCATCTCGCCCAGCTGGCACGCGGCTACCTGGCAATATGCGGGACATCCGTCAGGTCGGAACGAGTGTTTTCCACCGCGGGGAACATCGTCTCCAAGCAACGCTCTTCCCTAGAGCCAGAACATGTGAATCACCTGTTTTTTTTGGCGAATAACTTAAAAAAGTCTTCAGCCCTATAAAGATCGGGGCTGGCTGAAGTTTAGAGCGATACAATTTGGCAATGGGCCGTTCGTTAATGGCTGGTAGGATGGGTTTTTGTTTTTTGGCCTACCTTTAGTTTGTCCTTTCAGTTTAGCCTGACTGGCTTATTTGACTTGATTGCTTATTTATCTTTATTTTGATGCACAGTATACACAGTTCGTGTCTGACCTTAAATAAATAAATGTTCTGAAAACATCGTAGCCTGCCGTGCCTATTGACGTTGACTTATACACTGCCCTCTGGTGGACAAAACATATACAACTCAAGTTTGATACCATATATGTCTTACTGAAGGTATTACATTTTTTTTTTAAATAGATATTCGAATATATTCGAATATTAATATTAATAAACAAACAAACTTCGAATTTGATTTTTGGGCCAAAGTCAATGCCCTAGTGTGTGTGTGTGTGTGTGTGTGTGTGTGTGTGTGTGTGTGTGTGTGTGTGTGTGTGTGTGTGTGTGTGTGTGTGTGTGTGTATATACATACATACACACACACACCTAATAGATAGGCTACCTAATATTGCGTTGGAACACGCAAGACTGGTAACCATTGCAACGCCGGTAAACAAACCCCGTGAAGCCCAACCCCCACGAGAGCTCCACGCGCTACGGCCATCGCTATATTATATATACAATTATATTATATACTATTATATATAGAACGTTATAAGAAAGACGCTGTCTGTCACTGAGAATTGGCCGCTGCCAGACGCTGTCACCGAGTGTGAGAGGAGAGTTGACGGAGAAGATGGCGGTTGACATAGTTTCAAAGTTTATACCGTTTATACTCGGTAATACCGGTGTATCACTCGGTGTGAAAATGTCCATCACCGCGGCAACCCTAGTGCCATTGCATTAATGGCTATGACTGTATACTAACTTCATTAATATCAAGGTATTGCAATTTTGGCAAATCATTATACGTGGGTCTTTCTCAGAAACATTAAAAAACCTCCACACCGCAGACATATTGGCGCTTATCCAGACAAGCATGGGCTGGCCGCGCTTTTTGTTTGCGTCGTCACAAATTTCTGTTTCGGCAGTGTTGTTTCGGTGATAAAAGTATTTCGGCCCGAAACCGAAAATGCTATTTTCGGCCGAAAATTTTCGGTGGCCGAAAATTCGGTTGCATCCCTAGTTTTAACACTTTCTCATACCCATAGCTAGGGATGGGAATTGATAAGAATTTAACGATTCCGATTCCATTATCGATATTGCTTAGCGATCCGATTCCATTATCGATTATCTTATCGATTTTCATTGGGTGAGGGAATAAGTACAACTTTCTTTCTTTGTATTGACTCTCTTTAATATCTGATTTTCACATTAATTGGTCCAGACCAAAAAAAATAAATGTTTGACTTTTTAAGCCCAACTGCCATTATGTGCCATAAAAACTAAAAACAGTCAAGGAAGAGCTTATGCCTTTTGGAATATTAACAGTGCTCATCTGCATTCAACTTGAAACAAAATTCAACTGACATAAAAAATACAACAAAGTCTTCTTAAAAGTAAACGTCTACACAATGAAATGGCGCTCACATTAACTAAGAAGACAGGGCCTGCCTGGAGAGTTTAAAGTTACCTTCATTAACAGATGGCCTCCAGTTAACTCCGCTGCTGCTTGACTGACTTGCGTCGCTAAGTAGAGTATCAAAAACGCGACAGTCCTGCAAATTATTTGCATGCTGTGTGGCCAAATGTTTATGCATATTGGAGGTAGTTCCCCCCTTTGATGAAATTAAACATTTACAGGTGTTACAAGTGACAGTCTTGTCGTCTTTTCGCGAGAAATGTAACCAGACTTTAGAGCGCTTCTGCCGCGTCGCCATGTTTGCTGCGCTCTGAACCAAAACAACGCAGCACGTGTGTTACGTCATCACGCATTTGCAACGAGCGGAACCAATAAGCGGATTCGTTAAGCAGGCATGCTAATGATAGAGGAATCCATACACTGGGCACCGGTTCTGAGGAAGAACCGGTTCTTGATTCCCATCCCTACCCATAGCACTTCAGATCATTACTTTTGATTAGAGCAGCCAAATAGATGGAGGATAAAGCAGAATTACAGCCTGGTGGCAAATTACCCAAAATCCAGTACAATCCACAAATTTTATGCTTCCTCCTTGATGTACCAAGGGGATTACAGATTTCAAAATCATCAATGTATAATATCAATGAAATGCTTTCCTGCTTAGACAAGTCCATTTTCATGGAAGAAGGCACCATCGAAGATAGTTTTGTAGTGCACAGTAGTTTTTTTAGGCTGATTATCTACAGTATTCAAATTAACAGCCTGATCCAAGATTGTCTGGCAGTCAAAAATAACTGCAAAGACTTTAAAATTGAAATATATTGGAATGACTTATTTTTTCTGTCAAGTATATATTCCACTGGTTCCACTACTTTAAAGTGGCTCCTATAGTAAGCTTTTCGCCTCCAAGCACTGGAAAGTGGACCTTTATCTCCAATTGCTTTCTTTATAGGGTTTGTCTCACAGAGTACACTGGCTAGCTTTTCAACAACTGACAACAACTGTCAAATTGGCATCCAATGTCTTGTAATACTTGGCTAATAGTCTTTTGGGTAACTGGCAGAGAAAGAGAACCAATCAAATAGTTTAACTCCTGCCAAAGCTCATCTACAGCTGCATTAGACACAAGAAAGATGTGTTCCAACTTAAGGAGCTCTGAAGCAATTTTAAGCTCAATATCCTTCTCCAAGTTTTCAGAATGCCCATTTTCAAAAGCAGAATTTAAATTTACATTACTCTCTATAATTTCCACATCTGAAATATCACTGGCAACACTGGCACAGGTTTCTTCAACAGAACTTACTTCAGGCTTAAAGGTGTTCACTGTACCAGAGTGTTTTCTGTATTTATGACTTTTGAAGTTCTCATAGACATTGGTTTTATATTCACAGTTTTGGAACACACATGTTACATGTCTCCTTATTTTTAAGATGCTGATAGATATGTTAAATATTCTCTTTCTGTGGAGAGTTGATTATGGCCACAAATATTGCATATGAACGTGGACGCAGCTTTGGTGCCTGCTTGTTGGGCAGGGTGATTTCTTGATAGATGGCTCAGTAGGGCGTTCCAAGTCTTGAACCTACATGCACAATTTAAATAAGTGCATGGATATGTGTAGCCTCGTCCGTAATGCCTATGAATCAGTTTGTAGTGCTTGAGCAGTTCAGATCTTTTTGTTAATGCCGTCCCACAGTCCTTGCATCTCCACATGAAGCATAACACTGGCGAAACAAAGAGATGCGCTTCAGTGATGTTGATAGGTTTTCAATGTAGTGAGTCCCCGGGACCCACAGGTGGCGAGTTGGGTGGGTCCCTGAGAAATTCAATGGGTCCCGACTCCCCAGTTTAAAAAATGTGTTTCTTTTTTATTATTATTCTATTTCTTAAATTAAATTAATAGTGTTAAACTCCTTGATGGTGGTATGATATGGTTATAATAAACAGATATATTAATGTATGTTCAAAATGTATCTGAAATTAAACAAATAAAATTCAAAATCTGAAAAGTTTCTTGCAGAACTGTTACAGTGGCATGACATATTACATTCAAATCAAACAGGATTTTTGTAGCAACATAAATAGCACCAAAATAAATTACTAGAAACAAAATGGTGTCTCTATGGTCTGTAATACCAAAATAACATTTCAATAAAAGTGCTGATTTTAACAAATGATTTCAATAAATGAATTGTCACCAAAATCTTATCTGAACATCAACTAAATCAAATGAACTGAGTCAATCACTGTGAAACAGAGTCTAGAGCATATGTCATGATTACTTGTACTTCATAGTGAACAGCCTTCTCTGCTTGACCTCTTTCCATTTGGCCAGTGCCTCTTCAAAAGGGAATTCTAACCTTTGGGCCCCAGGCTGACCTTGAGAAGTTGCTCTTGATGTTCTGATGACAGCCTGTTCCTGTGAGGGGTGAGGATGAGGTTCTGAGCAGAGAATCCTCGTTCGCAGCCAGCTGTATGCACAGCCAGCGTGGTAGCAAGTTGAGGAAGGATGGTGAAGTTGGGGAAATCTGGCAGGTGGATTACTTTTGTCACCAATGCCCAGAGCTTCCACATGCTCTCTCTGGGGTAGTGCTGTGCTTTGACAACTTTCTTCACCAGGGCCCACTTCTCTCGAGTTTGTTCAGCGTTGATGAGGGGCTGGATAGTCATCTGGTGGTCCTCAGTGCCCTCTTTCCATTTGTGGGTTTGCTCATGCCCATAGTGGGCAATAAGCAGTTCTAACTCCTCCTCTCCATAGGCCTTCAACTCTTCTTCACTCATGAAGCAGATGGAACGGAGACTCATCACACCAAACGCAGCTGTTTGGAAACCTGGTGTGCATGTTGCTTATTAAGCTGTCAATAAAGCTGATGCACAACTGAGCCAGATTAAATGTGGATTTTGTGATTTGATGCTCACCCCTGTACATGTTGCCCTGGATGTCGCTGGCTAATGCTGTGAGGTTGGGAGAGGTCATTTCTTTGATCTTTTACCAATGCAACATCAACGTTTTCTGTTTGCAGGAACTGGGATAAGATTGTAACAGGGGCCATGGCATCCATCATCAGAGCAGTGATGCTGATGAACTTCACTGTGCCAATCTTTTTCTTTAGGCCGTTTGCCTTTGGGTCTTTGCTGATATCCTGGGTCACTTCAGTGAAGTATGTCAGCAGGCTGTCAATTGTCCTGTGCACAGTTTGAAGAGCACTGTAGTAAGATAGCCACCGAATGGAATGCAGCTCCTTGTAGGTGAGCACTGGGTCTTCCAGCAGTTTTTGTATTTCTCTTATTTTGGCTGCTCGTTTGGGACTAGCACGGAAGTAATAGAACAGATCAGTTAGTATCTGCTGATGCTCTTTGAGTTCAGGTATTGCCTCTGCTGCTTGAGATGTGCACAAGGCCAGGGAGTGGGCAACACAGTGCACATTCACCATATGGGGGTTGGACCGAAGCAGTATGCCTGTGCAGCCTTTGTTTCTTCCCGTCATGACTGCAGCTCCATCTGATCCCATGCTCATCACTTTGGTTTAAGGGACGTCCAGCTCTGACATCACTTCCTGGATGTATTTTGCAATGCCTGCACCTGTTGTATCCAGACACTCTTTATTTGCAACAAAATGAGTGCTTGGTTGAAATGATTCAGTATCAGTGATTTGGACATATGCAACAAGGCGTTTATGGTTGGTGATGTCTGTAGACTCATCTGTGAGCACAGTCACAAATGGAGATTCATTCACTTTCTTTTTTAGAGCTGCATGCACAGTGTCTGCTATACTGGACAGCAATTCTGTGGCTGTGCATCGTGAACTGTAAGAAACAGCTTTTTGCTGCAGAGGTTTGAGATCTGGGACACCAACCTCTGCCATAAGGTTGTTTAATGACTCAAACTTGGACAGGGGGACACCCTCCTGGGCCATCCAGTGAGTGGTTTTTAACAGCACCAGTGCTGCTTTGTCCTGCTGACTGTCCACCTTCACCTGACTTCGTTCCAAGTCTTTTTGTAGAGCAGGAATACTGAGGCAGGACTGATGTTCTTTGCTTAAAACATGGCGAGTGATGGTGGAGTGCTGGTAATTGGTGCATTTGTTTGATTTGTGCATAGATGTGCCTGTTTTGTTATAAGTAGTGCAAATGTCACAATACATGAAATTGTCACCTGAAAAACGCAGCCATTTGTATGTGGTGAGCCACTGCTTCAGAAAAGTTCGCTTTTTTTGGGAGGAAGATGTAGAAGGTTGAGGCACTTCTGCAGTGGGCTCATCAGGCTCAGTAGAGGGGTAGGCAGAAGTAGGTACAGGCAATGTTGAGGTACTCTCTCTAGGCTGATCAGAGTCAGGGAGGAGTGCAGAGGTAGTGGGGACAGAAAATGCAGCTGCAATAGTCTGCTGACCTGCAATAGGTTTCATCTTTTTCTTTGGCGGCATTTTTGCGTTCTCTGCCTGTTTCCAACGGGATCTCGTTGGAAGCGCGATGTATGAGCAGGCGCCGTTTGGGCATACAAAAATGGCGGCTGCCGTTCAATGTAGTTTTAATCACCACCACCGGATTATGTTTCATTTATTTCATTACAGCACGTCCCCTAAACGTTACAACATAATCTATGAAGTTCGTATTTTTAATTGTTGAAATGAAATCAGCGGTGACGAGCTAGTTGTTATGGTAGCGGCTAAATTAGCATGTCGCGATACTTTGTACAGTGGATCACGTCTGCGCCTAGTAGATGCGCAGAGGGTTGAAACAGCGCTTATCCGGTCTGCTCACAAGAAGGTTTCTTTGGCCAGTTACTGTGATTAAACAAGAGTTGTTTAATGTTCACAATGTATCGTTTTTCATGGGGAAAATGAGATGCGTCCCCGGGACGCATGGATAGCGAGTTTAGTGCGTCCTTTCAGATTTTAATGTGTCAGGGACGCAGGACGCGTACCTAGCAACATCACTGGCGCTTTACGGGTGTATATAAATAATTTTGGAAAAATACAGAGGTAGGGTTGGGCAATATTAAAATCTGTCAATATGGTGATATGAGACTAGATCTCATCTCAGCTTTTGGATAGCATGAATACGATTGTGATGTGATTTCCCCCCCCCCTCCCCACATAGCCCAACACAAAGCAAATCATTAAACACAAAATGTGTTCATCAAATGTAGCCAGCCCTCTCTTATTAGATTTTAAGGGAGAAGTTAAAAACAAAACCCAGTGCCCATATTTACATTAAAAGCATTTTTTTGCAATTTATTCCTCAATCAATACTAGTTGTAAAAATAAAGTTAAAATGAGACATTACTATTTTTTACAATTTTGAACTTGCATATCTTTGTTGTTGATGAAGGGAAAGTACACAGGTTCATAGATAAAACGGGCTGCCTGGCACACCTCCACACAGAAATGCCCCTCTTGAAGTAGTCACAGATACCCCTTTTCCACCGAGCTGGAGCTAGAGCTTGCTGGGAGCTAGAGCTTGACTAAGCACCTACTCTTTGCTTTTCCACCGCCAAAGCTCCAGCCCCGAGCCTCAGAATGGGAGCCAGAGCTAGCACCAAGTCTTTGCTGGTCTAAAGCAAGAACCGATTACGTCAGCAGGCTGGGGGCGTGGCTATGTGAGCAGGACTTACATGCGCAAACACGGTCTTCACCTGCATTTTTCAAAATGGACAAGACGAAGCCAGCAGTGGTCAGAGGAGGAGACCCAGTGTTTCCTGGTTTTGTGGTCTTCCGCCGCAGTAGCCGGCAGCACACTCCTCTGGGCACCGGTGTCGCAAAGGAATTTGCGGTTAGAGAGGGTGTCCACAATAAACAACAAACGGCCTACTGTGCCTGCGCTCGCGGCCACTACTGAGCGCAGGGCATCGGCGTTTCCCGCCGCGTCGAAGTTGCATGGAGGGCGGCAATGTTGGCTTTGGCGCCGAAGCGCGCATGGAAGTAGCAAAAGTTTGAAGGAAAGATTACCGCCACCAAAAAATAAAACTAGAACGGAGCGGCAGTGGGAGGTCGAAAATAATGCCGTTCTTTGACCTGATGCACGGGGTTCTCGGCGACCGGCCAGCAAATCAGGCCACCGGAGCACTGAACTCCGCTACTGCGTTGCTGTATAACAACGTTATACAGTGACGTAATCGCGTGGCTCCTTGCCAGCTCCTTGCCGGTGGAAACATAACAGGTTCGTAAGAGGTGCTCGGGTTAACACCAACTGAGCACTCGCTTTAGCACCAGCTCAGTGGAAAAGGGGTAAGAGATGAGAATTAGTTAAGGCCAGGTGATGGTGGGGAGGGGCATCACATTGGACACCCAGCCAAAGGTTGCTGCACTGTCCAGGTTCTCTTCTGCCATCAGCAGACAATCCTCTGGAGAGATTGACCGGAAGGAAAGGAAGCTCTACTCAAAGTCCTGAGGGTTAAAGATATGTTTGAGTTAGTCTGTGTGATCATATTATGACAGTGTTCTTTCATCATGTTTACAGTGTTCATCAGCATCTATTTACTTAAATAAATGTATTCAGACAGAGACTGGAAGTGTGCTGGGTCTACAAGAAATCTGACGGCTGTATTTTTTGTGTTCAATAGCTAAGTTCTATGATTTCTAATTTTGATTTATAGACATTTGTCCTCCATTTAACAAAGACAGAGTTGTGTTGATTATAACAGTAAAACTATTAGTACTGTATATTATAATGTGTTGTAATATGTTGAAAAAGGCCTACAAACAATCACCTGCATTTAGGGGTGTGAATCTTTGGCTTCAGATGATTCGATTCGATTAACGATTCAGTAGTTGGCGATTCGATTCAAGGACAATTTTTTTTTTGTGGAACAATTCGATTCTATAAACCACGATTCGATTCAGTAATTTTTAACCAAAATTCTATATCCGTGAAATAAACATGCAATAATGTGAGTGAGACTCTCTGTATTCTTCTGAAAGGTGAAAAAATTAACCAACAACAGAATTACTTATTAAACATATTAATTCAATAAGAAAAGTAGCCTGGACTGAATACAAAAATGTAATTAAACATGTAATTAAAAATGTTCAATATGCTACATGCTGGCAGGGGAGAGAGTGGGTGGGTGAGTGAGAGTGAGTTAAGATTGAGTAGATTCTACACATGTACTTCTACATGTGTAGAAGTAACAATATTAACAACTAACAATATTAGGCCTGCATAATATTATGCTGAATACAAAAATGTTGAACAATTAAACAATTAACAAATGAATTACTCAGCCCTGTAACAGCTATTAACAGCTAAAGCTATTTTGAACATTTGTACTTTGCACACAGGTTGGTATGTGTGTGAGTTAAGAGTCTGTACTTCTACTTCAGATTTTTCTTCAGGAATATTAACTGGTCAACATGTTCAGGTTTAAGAGTGCTCCTCTGAGAAGACACTATGCCTGCGGTGCTAAACACCCTTTCGGAGGGGACACTTGTGCCTGGGATACAAAGGTATCTTTTAGCTAGCTTAGCTAAGTATGGCAGTTCCCCCTCGTGAGACTTCCACCAGTCCATGGCACTCCCTGTCAGTGCGAGTGGAGCCTCTGCTCGGTATCTGACAACCTCTTCCCTGGTCCTATCAGCAGTGGACCTGCTCTCCTGCACCTGAATAAATGTGTCTCCAAAAAGCATGTCCAATGCCTTTGCTTTTTTGGGACATGGCTCATCTGAAAAACAAAACAAACAAAAATCATAAAAATTAAAACGTATGGTAAACTTTATACGTTTGGCAAATATATGATGCAAACCAGAATTGTTTGTTTAATTATACTGGAACAGTTTTTTCTTAGTTGCTGCTTAACATAGATCAGTGTTTGAGAAAAAAGACAAGACAAGCCAGGCCTAATTTAGCCAGACCAGATCTGAGCCACAGTTGCAATATCATATACTGACTTAAAGCTATACTAATAGCACACCTGTCTCTCCCTCAGGCTCCAGCAATTGTGAGCACCCCTCTTCCACATCTCCTGGTATCTAATCAATATATACAGATTGGTTGAATATTGGTTAAAATGTTTATGCTCTAACAAAATTGAACAAACTGTCAGAAAAGTATGTCTGGTAACATACATTTTACACTCAACTTTTTACACAACAACAAGTCTACCAAATCAGGTCTAGAACATACATATACTGTCATGCCCCTACAGCAGGTTCTGAGAGAGCCGAATGAGCCATTTCAAAAGTAGCTCAATTGTGGCCAATTTCTACCATTTTAGAGAAAATCTACAAGATCTGTTGTAGGCCTACCTTGGTATGGATGTCAGCCGCCTCAACAGCTACTTAAGCATAAGTATATTCTCTGTCCTCAAATTCAAGGAAAGGCAATTCCTTGAAGTGCGGATCCAACGCTGATGTTGATTAAAAACAAAGACATTTTTGAGCATATGTGCACTATCGATTATTACACGGGTCTTTTCTACGTTCCGTTCACTTGCATGGGCACTTCACAACTTCCGGCGGTCAATTATTTTTGGATGATTGACCGTTGCCAATGAATAATGATCGCTGTCAAGGTAAACAAAAGGACTTTTTGCCTTTGGTATCACTGGCGTCATCTGTAATCCCGCGGAGGGCGAATTGGGCCTCTGCTTGCGCGAACCACGTTGCTGCAGAAGTCTCCCAGAACTCCGGCAATCTTAGCATGTTAGCATGTGCCATGTCGCTTTGTTCGATAATTTCTTCGGTCTCGGAATCTTCAACGAGACTAACGTCGGGGTCACCAGTGTAGCGTGCAAGAAATACATTGTAAATAAATAGTTTTGTTTTGGGAAGTAGCCGTGTAATAAGCGGGATAATGTATAGAACTTCGCCGGTCATTATCGAAAAATAAGCCCCTTCATGGCGAAGCAAGACACCGCCGCTGCGCGTCTGGTGTCCTGTCCATTTTCTCGATAATGACCGGCGTTCTATAAATTATCCCTTACGTATTCGAATATTGATATGCCTTCAAATGCCCATCCCTAATGTGCACACACACACACACACACACACACACACACACACACACACACACACACACACACACACACACACACACACACACACACACACACACACACACACACACACACACATAAACACATAAAATATGGTAAGGCAGAAGTTATTCATAACAAAAATGCATAACTTAGGCTTACCTTTGTAAAGACTGTCATTGACATCTGAGTATCTGCCAGAGAGGTCCTTGATCATCACATTCTTCATTTATTTAACAATGGCAGAGTCGTCTTCATTAGGCTTAAGATGGCTCAGGAGTTTAGCCTTCAGGGGGGCAATCACAGACACGGTCGGCTGCTGCTCCTTCACACATGACGGTGGTGGCCAACTTGATTGGAGTCATAAGTTGCACTACATCTTCTGCGTTACTGATGTCACTGTTTTTCAGGGTGTTCACCTCTTCTCCCTTTCGGTAATCTTTAAGACATCAGTGTTGCCTCCACTGCCACTTGTTGCTCGAGAAAACGTTCCAACGTCTCGCAGGAACTGTTCCATTGAGTGCAAACGTCGGTTTTCAGCTTGTGCTGTGGCAAGGCGAGTAATCTTTGCTTCTCTTGCATCGTTGACAGCCAAAGGACTTCGATGAAAAAAATGAGACCACTTTCACTCGCAGCACTGTTCACTCGCATTGCCTTCTGCGATGCCAAATTTAGAGTGTGTGCAAAGCAGGTAATATGGGGACTGAACCCAGCAGCTCTTCCAGCCAAAATCATGTTGCGGGCATTGTCCGTAACTAGAGCCGGCCTCTTGTCAGTGATGTTCCATTCCTGACAGGCGTCACGAAGTAAGCCTCCAATGTTTATTCCGGCATGCGATTCATTCAGCACTCTGGTCTGGAGAACTATGTTTCGCATGGCCCATTCTTTGTCAATGAGATGTGCGGTTATGGTGACAACCCTCTGTAGAGCAGCTCATCCATCCGTCGGTGGTGATAGCCACCCAGTCCGCTTCAAAGAGTGACTGCTTCACCTCGTTCTTGACGTCTTCGTACATCTTTGGAATGCATGTGTCACTGAAGAACTGGCGGCTGGGTATATTGTACCTTGGCTCGAGTGTTTTTAGCATTTGCCTAAATCCAGCATTTTCTACTACGCTGTAAGGACGTAAATCTGTGCAAATAAATTTCGCGAAGCCATCACACGGTGATGGCTTTAGCCCGTGGTTTATTTACTCCGAGCTTTTGCTCAAAAAGGTAGCAATGTTACCGCTAGCAGAAGGGTTAGAAGTAGGCCTACTAGGTGCAGCTACTGAAGCGGACACTTCTGTGATGCCGTGTCGCCTTAAAAGGTGGCTGGCTAGGTTTGTAGTGTTCCCGTGGAATTTAATTGCAGTTTTACAAATTCGACACACTGCAGACATTTTGTCAATTTTATCATTATTCTTTGCGAAGCCAAAATGCTTCCACACTTTGGATTTCAAGTTTGCTGGTGCATTAACAATCCCGATGACGCTCTCTGCCATGTTTGAAATGCGGGAGTAAAAGGGAGGGAGAAAAAAAACTCTCGTGGGACTTCCTTGCAAGCTGACTAGCTGATGACAGAGTTAAGGATTACCGAGCTGCATTTCACAAAATAAACGTGTAAACTAAGTCTTAAAACATTAATCATAATCAATTCATACGATTTAAAGCATTTATATCGATTATTGGTGAAGCCAAAGCGATTCATTCTATTTATTTATTTTAGCAGATCGATTAAGTTGAATCGGTAGGACTGACAATCATTTTTCAAATATTTTTTTCACTTTAACACACCATCCTGTAAGTTACATACAGCCACATTTCAGCCTGGTCTGTAGCAGTACAACTTACTTTAGGTGGTCCAAATGAGTTGTGTACAGCTCGAGACCACCGCCGTCATGGAGAAAAAGAAGAAAGGAATCGATACAGCTCTGGAAAAAATTAAGAGACCACTCCCCAAATGATCAGTTTCTCTTTCTCACTACTATTTATACACTCAAAAAAACAACTCATTGGATGAACTCAATTAAACTGTGGGCAGGATTTCCATCCAATAAATATATGTTACGGCAACCTAAAAAAAGTCCATCGATTCAATATAATGTATTTGAGTTCATCTAACAATTTTTTTTGAAGTTAGTCCAGCTGAAACTAAATTCATCTATCTAATGAAATTAGATTGCGTTACCACTACATATTTGTGCCAAAGAGAGGTAAACAAAAGTGATTATATTAAAGAAGTTAAAATGAATTGTGTTTGTTCGACCTAAAAATATATGGTTAATTGGAAAGGAATTATTCAAAACCCCCCCCCCCCCCCCCCTCCCATACATTAGACATTAGCTGTTTGAGATTCTTTTATTAAAACCCAACAGCATCATTAGTGCATGCCAAAGGATTACTTTCTTCGAACCAGATACTACTAGAAGAGTAATTCCTCAATAAGGTCCTGAAAAGAACAATGGAGCTCTGAATACAATATGCTCAAAATACAACTGAACTCATGCACACAAACATTTGGACAACAATTGGACTACAATAAAAGCTAAAGTAGTAAATATATTTTTTAAAACACTTACGTTTTATAGACTTTGTTCCTCCAGGATTCATTAGTTATCGGAGAAATCTGGGGATTTTTAACCCCATTATTGTTTTCCTGAGGGTCACCCCATGTTGAGGGAAGCTAAAAACCAGACAAAAAATTATTCGACCAAGCCAGAGATCTGCACTGTCTGCCGGCGCTACGGAATAGCTATAACACTAACCTATGGGGGCAAGCTTTATCCACTTTTGTGGCTTCTAAATACATTCAGAAATCTATTCCAAGACCTATGTAACATTGCCCCCATAGGTTAGTGTTATAGCTATTCCGTAGGTTTTTAGCTTCCCTCAACATGGGGTGACCCTCAGGAAAACAACAATGGGGTTAAAAATCACCCAAGTTCTCCTTAAACAATGGTAAACATTTGTCACTGTGAATTAACAACTATTAAATTAAAATAATAAAAGTGCATAAACATTTTCGAAAAATACTGTCCATTTTACAAATGCAGATCGAAATTCCTCAGGCTTAAAGCAACTGTTCCAGGCAGCAAAACATCATGGAGGAGCAATTAAAGACCAATGCTCTATATTTATGGCTCAAAGCTCAGATGAGTTGCATATATATATAAAATATATATATATATATATATATATATATATATATATATATAATAAAAGAGCGAGAGAGAGCGAGAAAAAAAATGTCAGTCCCAGTGTTCTTGGTCACCCGTTCCTCCTTTCACATGAACAGCTTGATTTTCAACTGCTGTATTTTGGTGTTGAGCCTGTGTCCATCCAGATTCATGATGATTTTCTGGATGAACTCAAAAGTGTATTTCAGGTTGTCTGGGAAACTAAGATCCAGAGCATAGATAAGCCCAAACAGCATGATGAAAGCCATTGTAGCACTTCTGACATTGTTGAGGACTTTCACACCTTCAATGACTACTCCAATGTCATCTGGCTCCTCAAGCTGATGGACTGTGTGAATGCCCATAACTGTATCGACAATGTCGTTCTCTGCATCCTCAGTAGCAGATGGCTGAAAAACAAAAATACACAACATTCTTTTTTTTTACATAAAAACACTTTTCTATATAAAGCTCCAAATAACATAAATCTCAAACAAACAGGAATATTAATGAGTACAGTGAATATCGTAGAGGTCTATGCTGTAGATTAAGAACAATGGCAAATTTAGGTGCAGGGGGTTGCGAGTGCTGAGAGTCAACTTGTGTGCAGGAGAGCTGAGAGACATTTTTTAAGTGTTTTTTTTTTTGAAGATAATCTGATTTTGAGTGCAATTTCTCTTCTGTGTTGCTTTTTTCACATTCAGGTAACTGCTGCGTTTAACCGTCATTTTAACTTGCTGTATACTGGTGCATCCCAGCCTCAATCTGAATATATTCTAGATTCATTCAGCTTGAGCCACATTTGACAGGCTCCCAAAAAATCTATTCAAACTTCAATTTTGAATTATTTGGAGGACATGTTTGTGGAAACGGACCATGATGCAACTATTAAAGAATATATTTTTATTACATTAAATGCAGAAATAATGTGTGCATTAGAAATACTTGTAAACATGTACGAGTACATGTTTGTATTGCAACTCATCTGATTCCTTAGTAGTGTGGGGAAGGGAACACGGCTATGTACTACACGGGAAATGGAAACTTACCAGGTATTCTTTGAAGAGAGAGTCTGGATCTTCATTGAGGTATATTATCAGGCTTTTAAGGACACACTCCCTCCTGATCTCGATGTCGTCACGCTAGAACACAAACCACAAAATAGGAGGACACTTAGCCAAATACAGGTGCAATGGTGGAACAAGCAGTAGAGCAGGTTATTGAAGAGCAAAGGCTTGTTTGTCAAGCGCCTACTATGCATGATACCAATACCCCACAAATGCACTTACACTTGCTTTACAAGGTGGTTGGCTGTTGGCGCATATCAATAATTACCCACACTACTACAATTACATTTTGTTGAATGCTTGTCCATATTATTGCAATGAAGTACTATCTTAATATTTATCAAGTATGTCTAAATTAGCAACTACTGTATATACAATAAGATCCTGAAATAAATCCCACAGCACAATAGTAATGTCTTCTTTGCATCCTCACAAACCTCCTCTTTGATCGCCAGGATCCTTTTTATCTTCTGTCCATTCACACCTCCTTTGCTCTCAAAGATTTGGAAGAGTTTCTCAGAGAAGTGGTCCAGCTGGGCCAGGAACTTTGTTTGCAGAGGTTTTGTTGATCCGTGCCATAAAAAGTCAACAAGAAACTAATTTGAGTTAGTTCGTCTCACCCCTGCATACAAATGTACTGATGTACTTACTCCACTTTCCTGGAACAAGGCTGGCCATCTGTCTTTAAAGTCGGCAATCATTGGCCTCTCCTCCACAATGTCGAGGCGTCTGTGTGAGAAGGTTTTCTCCATTTTTGCTTTTATAACCACCTCATTGTCACGCTTTTTCAGTTCTGATAATAAAGCTATTCTCTCCCTCTCCAAGCTTTCTGCAGTTTCACCTTTTGGGTGCAGAGGTATGTAGTTCACCTCAGCCTTTCTTGGTTTTCTTATGTTGGCTGCAGGTTTGTCCTTGCCTTTTCTTTTGTGCTTCAAAGAGTTCACACGTATTTCAGGATGTCCCAGTCGCCCCAGTTTTGTTCGCTAGTTTTGCGCTTTATACTTCAG
This sequence comes from Melanogrammus aeglefinus, assembly GCA_900291075.1. Taxonomy (NCBI): domain Eukaryota; kingdom Metazoa; phylum Chordata; class Actinopteri; order Gadiformes; family Gadidae; genus Melanogrammus; species Melanogrammus aeglefinus. The sequence continues at coordinate 9,861 of OLKM01003419.1, read as the reverse complement.
TGATTGTTTCCAACCCCAAAAACCCGTCCTGGATCCCAGCTGTCCCAAACAAGGATGAGCCTTTGTCAAAGCTTCTGCTACCTCTTCACAGTGATAGTCTTTAGGGTATTTTGTGTACTGCATCATTTCTTCAGCTAGGCCATCAAGAATGACTGATTTCAGCTTTGGGCCAGGGTTGAAGCAAGTGCCATTCGTCTCAAACTCTGCATTCTTCTGCTGTAGTTCAAATTCAGCGTCAAATGTAAACTTAGGGACAACAAAAATCCTAGGCCAGGAGGACAATCCTGAGAACTGAACTTCTGGGGATGAGCATGGTGTTGACGTGTACAGGGTATCATCACTGCAGGATGACTCTTAAGGACGAAAGTGTTTTTTGAAGATCTGGGACAGTAGAACTTGAGGTTTCACCAGGTAAGTGTACAGGGTATAAGGTAACATAGGGCTCCTCAGGTTCCAGGATTGCAGTGTATATTACTTTAACTGTGCTTTTGTTTTGAATTTCTGAAACTGAACTGAGGTTCATGAACGCATTAAAGTCAGTATCCATATACTGTAAACGAAATTCTTCCTTCAACTGAAAGAAAGTCTTTATGGTTGCATGGAGCTCTTCGACTGTCGATGGAATTCCAGTCACCAGGGGCAAATTTCGTGAGTCAGTCTCATCCGCAAAAATGATCCGCAGGACAGCAGGAGCTTCCATTACGGAACACCTTTAATCTAGGAGAAACAAGGGAGAGTAAAATCAATACATGTGTGTAGGGCTGGGCGATTAAGATCCTGATTTAGATTTACTCGATACATATCTGTACATTACTTTCGATTTGAACAAAAACTCTGTTACAAGGTGTTTTTTGGGAGAGACATGCTGAATAAATACATCATGTTTTCAAACTCAAAAAATAATCATGATTTAAATATTTACCAAAATAATCGTGATTAGGATTTTTCCCATAATCAAGCAGTCGTACAAGTGTGCTATATTTCAGAGGTTTCCAAGACTCAGTGTTCAGACAGGTTTAGACAGTGGCACTAACCTTTGACAATAACAAATCTTTTCAGAGTTACCATGCGCAAACCTCCGACCATATACTCCACAAGGGGATATGGGTCTTCCAAGTTACCAAGCTCAATGAGGCCAACCTCTAGTGGTTGAAACAGAAAGTTCAAATGCACCAAAATGTTCCCTATACCAGGCACATTCTTCCTTTACAAGAAAACACAACTGCTCTTTAAGAATGCACAGTTGACTGATCTTGTGAAATGCAGGCAGCCCATCTGCAGATCCATGTACAATATGCATCCCCCTCACTGTAATGTATACCTCTGCAGGACACTTTCTTTGCCATATTAATCTGTCGTATCTGGGTATCTCTTATTCAGTACAGACACAACTCCCTCATTAAGGATATAAACCGGTATACGTGAGACATCTGTGACCTCCAAGGAGGACCTCTTAAGAATGGAGGAATGAGCTGGTGTTTAATAGCTAGTGAACGAGGTATGTTCTTAAAGCAGTTTGAATGGCGGGCAACCTGTTTAAAGAAGCTATGTTTAGCCTCAAATCTCATCGTCCACAGTGAAATTAGAGGTCCGAAGAAACGTATCATTTGAGGATAGTGCTCTAGGTAGTGATGTTTTGGAAGCAGTTTAACATGTGGAAAGAGTTCAAGATAGCGCTGTCTGTGATCGAAGATTTTGACCTCTAAATATGCAACGGTCTCTTCCGTGTGAACAGGTGCCACAACCAACTCAACTATGTCCTTCAGATGAAGAATTACCTGCCATGCTGGCTCATTTTCTGGCACAATTTGTCCAATAATGAATGGTAGCAGTCTCAGTACATTCCAATTTTCGTGTGCATTGCCACCTATACTGTTGCGTGAAGTGAAAGACTGTGGTATAGCATGGGGGCGATTTGTTTTGTCCCCCCATTTGTACGGAAATGTCTGGATCAATGTGTTGGGGTGATTGAAAGTAAAATATTTTTTGGAGATCAACACAGAAATACAGCGAGCAAGTTCCACTGGCACAACACCTTCAAAGAGATCATGTAAAAGGTCAGGCGGATAACCAGTGCTAACATGAAAATGTGAAAGGTGCTTGGTTAAAACACAATGTCTTTTGACACCATGGCAGATAGTTTTATTATCCTGAGCTGACTGGAATGAACATCATGGACATCTCTGGTTCTAAGTTGAAAAGCACCCGACTTGACATCTTTAGTCTGAAATTCTGATTTGTCTCCTGTACAAAACCTGCAGACTGACCCGCTAGAAAAACTCAACAAATCCACCTATCCCATGGGCTCCAAGATTATCGGCTGTTACACACTGTACAGAACCAGCTGAGAAAGAAAAACACCGTGCTGCTCTAATGTCTTCAACTCTTGCAAGAGAGGCTCAAACACTTTGTCATACCCATAGACTTTTAAATCATCCGATTTGCACAGAAGAGCTAAATAGATCGAAGTGAGTCTTGAGGTGGACCCTGGTGGCAAATTACCCAAAACCCAATAGACAGCGCAAAGTTTGTGCTTCTTCCGAGACGTGCCAAGTGGATTGCAAATTTCAAAATCATCAACGTAAAGATTTAATGCTATTCTCAAACCTTCACTGGACAGAAAATTATTTTGTTTAAAGTACTGACCATCTCTTGCAGTTATGTATTCTTGGAAACTAGCAGATTATCTGGTCTTGCGTATTTTGAATTTTGAGATGTTCAAACACGTCTTCATGGGAGAGCAACTGCTGCAAAGACTGTAAAAGAGGGATGTACTGAAATGACCTATTTGCTCTGAGCATCTAGGATATACTCAACTGGTTGTATAACACCAAAATGAGAGATATAAAACTGTGTACGTTTATATGCAGTTGCTAGAGGGCCATCCTTTGCATCTCGCTAAGGCCAACGGATTAGTTTTGCATAAAACCGCAGCAAGCTCGTCAGCTTCTGACTCTTCAACTGGCAGTTTATGACTCTGAAATACATCAAGAACAGTAGCTTTTGTGACAGGTACAGCTAGTTTACTTAATATGAAATGAAGCTCAGAAAGGACCTCATCAACAACCGCCTTTGGAATATGAATAATATTTTCCAACTTCAACAAAATACGAGCAGTTTTGTCCTCAATAACATGTGGCAGGTGTAACTCTGCAGCCTCGCCAGAAGTTAAAGTTTTATATTCGGGATTTATGTCCTCAGAACCGGTTGGCACATCTTCTGAATTGTCTGAATGATTTAACTGAGTGCTTGTATCGAGGACATTAGCTTTAAAATCTTTTAGTGAATGCTGGTTGTGTTTCCTGTTTTTGTGTGTTGAATGTACTATAAATGTTTGTTTGAAATGTGCATTCTCGAAACACACAGGGAACGGTTTCATAATGCCTGAGATGTCCATTTATGTGTTGAAAAAAATCTCTCACTGTTGAGAGTCCTTTACATGAGCACACATGACATTTAAATGCATGTCCTTCTACTGCATTCAAAGGTTGCTGATTAGGATGATTTTTATACGTGTGATTTAATAGTTTACTCCACGTATTAAATGTACATGGGCAATCTGTGTATTGACAGGGAATATCTATAACCACCTCGAAGATGCCCATGTGCCTGCCTAAAATGCTGCAGCAATAAGAACCTGGTAGCTAACTCCAAACTGCACTCCTTACACGTCCACATTCATAATCCTGTAAAGAAAAAGAAAAACATTAGATATTGAACAAATGACAATAAAATAAGCTTGTGTCATCAATTAACAATTAGTTCATCACTTACTATCACTAAGAGGTTGCCAAAAGTAGCTTGGAAAGACTGGAAAAACTGCAAATCATGAGATAACTGCAAAAGATGAGATAAATGTATCAGGGGTATGAATCTCAATACTGGAAATACTGTTCCATTGTCAGTGTCACATTTCATCAAATACGGTGTAACACGTGTTAAACTAGGCCAGACAAATGAAAAATAACTTGTGATACCACAGCTTTGAAAAAGTAAAACAATTTTTATGGTAATTATATGTTAAGATATGTCCTCAGTTGTATGTGATGTGGTTTTACATTGATATGTACTGATGTACTGTGTATATGCTTGTGCCACGGGGAGGCGCTATGGCGCAGCATCTGCCTCATTAGTTTATTGTTCCGGCTGAGATGCCGTAGTAGAACGCGGGAAAATAGCAGCGTGACCGTGAGAATGATGTGTCCGCTGCAGTTACTAAATAAATATGCCGAAGGCTAAAGAAGACTCAACATCTTTTCTTCCGAATGCAACGTTAGCTGCAACAGTACAGTAACACAACTCAACATTATAACTTATAAAACCGAAAATTAAAAGTTTCATTTGTTTAAATTGCCCTTCTTCAGGACTTCAATTTAAAGGAGAAAACCGGTTTAAAATGGAGCTGGGATATGTTTATTATGATAACGAGATGGGATGTTCGTTTTGGGAGCAAAAAAGCGCATGTAGACGCATTCTTAAGTTGGCTGTTTTTAGCCCATTCCACCAAAACGCTATAAACTTGGAATCATGGAGCCATCGTCTCATGGCACTTCTTTGGTAGTATAATAAGGATCTTAAAATATAAAACGAGGCATTGATAACTTTGTAAGTGTACAGATTGTTTATTAAAAACGACATTTTATACACACACCATTAGTAGTTCACCCGTCGACGCCATCATGTAGGCCTATCGGTAGATTGAGAGCTTGTGACATCCGTGAACAACACGCAAGCTCTATATGTTCGCCAAGATACTTATCGAGTTTTATATACAAAACGGCATTGACGGGTGAACTACTGATTGTATTGCGTGTATAAATTTCGTTTTTAATAAACAATCTGTACACGTACAAAGTTATCAATGCCTCGTTGTTAGTGGTGTTCGTTGATGTTCCAAATCAAGTATCGTAGCGAAATACAGTTTCTGTCGTGTTTTATTGCACATCTATCGCACTTTGTAAATCCCATTGATTCCTGTTGGAACACTCATTGCCCGGTAGAAACTGTATTTCGCTACGATACTTGATTTGGAACATCAACGAACACCACTAACCAATCGGTGTGAGTTGCACATTTCTGAAAACTTCGGTGTCTGTCAACCGAGACCAACCAGAAATGGGTCTCAATGAACAAAATACCGGAATTGTAATAAAATTGCTCTATAGTGAAAAAACGAGCAGATTCTCACCTGCATGCACACGCAACGGAAAGTAGGCTACATGTTTAACCGTTCTATTCCTGCAGAGGTAACTCGTTTTATTTTTCCCTCTGAGCCATGTGCTGACTGACACTGAGCATGGTCGGCATGTCTGTAGATTCCGCGACGTTCGCGCCCATTATTCAGGATACATAAATTGGCCTTTAAAGCTTTAAATCAACGACAGCCCCTTAAAAACTAGGTCAATCTATCACAAAAAAAAATCAACATTACAAGCCAGTGTGCTTATATCGGTTCCCGCCTGATTGAACGCTTCTTTACTACTATATTAAGCTAGCTCAAAACTGAAATGTGGCCTCACACAGCCACTGCCTGCTAACTCAACCTTTAAAAAACCTTGTGAAATTTTTCTGTTCTTTACATTATCACCTAGTGCTGGGCGGTATGACCAAAAATATTTTTCAAAATTATATCTGGTTTCACGGTATGTGACGGTATTTTTTTTTTTAAGCACAACTGGGTGTTAACCTCATTTTCTAATAATTTAGAGAATAATTACTGCAGTAAATTGGCTTGGAATGGCATTACATTTTTTCAGGGGGGCAAACTTTTTTAACCTACAATTTATTTGCTTCAGGGTGAACAATATGGCTCTGTGACCACTCCTGTAGTGCGGAGAAATAATTTTCCTCTTACTAAAAAGGGGCAGTTCATCAGAAAATTCAAAAAACAAACAAACAAAATAGTGTAGTGCTGTGTCCATTAATTTATTCAACAAAGCATGAATTCAAGATAGCACCATACAGCAGCTTCACTACTGGAAACAGAAGCACTGATGTCAACCTGAACACTGAAGTAAACATTCATGCTGGGAGAGGTAGCTACAGCAGCTAGGGATCACAAGGAGCAGCACAAAGCAGTGTAACCCTTCTGCCTACAAGTGACCTAAGTTTGTGTGTTTTTGTGTGTGTGAGTGTGTTAGTAGAGTGGCAGGCGGCGTCTGTGGACTGTGTGAAACCTTCTTAAGGCCATGTCCTTCCACTCATCCCGAAATTTTTGTGTCAAGTCCTTCTCAAACGCCAACTGGATAAGGTTGGCCTTCCGTTGATGAAGCATGCTCTGGCGATGCTCTGTGAACACATTCTTAAGAGTGGAAAATGAATTTTCACAGGACGCGGTGCTTGCTCCGAATGTCAGGCCATTTTTGAACGCTGTCAAGACGGTAGGCATTGCTTCCAGCGGCCTCTGGAACTGTTTCAAGATCTGTGAGGATAGAGAAATAAGGTTGAAATCAATATCATTACAACCATAATGATTCCCCAGATAACAATATAAATGCAACATCATGTTGAACAATGGTAACACTTTGCAATAATATACACAAAAGTACAGTAGTTTGAACAATCAAATAAATTGTCATCTCATTGAACCAAATCATGTGTGATCTGTTTCACTGCTTGATGAAGCCCTGATGCTGAAAAATATAATTTTGTTTTTAAAGGTCACCAAATGACCATGCCATGACAATATAGGCTATTTAATAATTCTAAAGGAGCCATGTAGCTTTTTAAGGTACAATAAAAACAATAATGAACTTTTGCCTAGTCTTTATCACCTCATCACATCATCATGTTTCATTGTCCACTTTTCCCCATCCGGTGGAGAAGACTCTTCCATCTGTGCCCTGAGGAAATTGCGGGCCACCTCAAACTCAAGAGTCCAGAGCAGGTGTCTTGGTGAGGTCAAGTAAAGGTTTCACCTTGCTGACATCCAAGAATGTGCCTTGGACAGGATCCAGGGCATTGAGTGCCTCCATCAGTTCACAGTTATTTTTCCCAAAGCGATCCTTCATTTCCCCACACACAGAGTCAATGCAGCTGTAAAAAATCCTGCGTAGTTCTGATTCTTCATTTGTATCTACATATGTGCTGATGTCTTCAACAACATAGTCAGCAAAGGCAGTGTTTTGAAACCGTTTTCTTTTTGATGGCCTTTTTGTGACACTGTCACAATGCGCTAGGATTGCCTGGAATTCAGTCTCAGTGCGGATATTCTCAAGACAGGTGCATGCACTGCGGACGAGCTGCAAGCCTAGAAGAAAATGAAAAAAAAACCTTATTGTTACTGTACATAATATAACACAACTTAAAGTGCAGCATTGCATGAAAAGACACAGGAAAATGAAACAAAACAAACAAATCCAGCTATAAGTTCTAAAATATTGTGTAACATACATATCAAAACAATTGTTCCTGTGGGGATGCCTACAACAACTTAAAGTGATAAAAAATTTTAGACGATACTATAAGTTATCGATTAACAAAATTAACTGAGTGATTTTAAAGATTATTTAAAGTTGATTACATTTTAAGAGACCTCTAAAATTGAGTTTATTGCAAATCCTTTAAAAATAGGTTAATGATTTTACTGCTTCTACTGAACCAGAAATAGAGCTGAAGCTATGTTTTATTCTTACTCTTTTTTGTTATTTTCATTCATCTCTTTTTAACATGTTTTATGTTCATTGTGAAGCACCTAGTTCATGTAACTCTTTGTTGTAAAGAGCTGCATTTCTTGCATGGAAGGATCTATACGCATAGTTTATTATTATATTATTATTATTTTGCTCAGAAGTAGGTATACATTTTTCACCATCTACATTAATAATTTCACCTGTAAGCAGATCCATGTCTTCGGACTGCAACATCTTGTTTGGGGGATCAAGATATGCAAGGATCTTATGCACCATCTCAGCAATGAATTTAAAGCTGGGCTCAGACATGCTCTGCAACAATCCTGTTGCTTCAATGCGCACATCTGCTCCAAATGCCCGGTTGCTGGTGATCTCTCTGAGCAGTGTGGATAGGTCATCAAATGATTTCAGAATGACTGAGACTGTAGAATAGAAAAAAGAAATCTTATTATCTTCAGGTGGGGGAGTCATTCACACAATACAGCATCATCATTATCAGATTAATCAGTCCAAATTAACATACCTGTAGCAGAATGTCCAGTCCAGCGTTGGTCCAATAGACGCTTGAGTGTCTCTCCTTTGTAGAGAATGGCAACAGTTGGTTTTCTGCAGAACTTGTACAGCATGTTACACACACTGAAGAAGTCCATCACGGCCTTTTCAACTGCCAGGGCATGGATGATCACCAAATGCAGCTGATGATTATAGCAGTGGACATATGGTATCTCTTTGTCCAGTTTTTGCTGCAGCAGTTTCTGTACCCCTCCATGTTTGCCCAACATGAGCGAGGCCCCATCATACACCTGACTGATGATTTTCTCAGGGCTCAGACCAGCTGTGGTCAGTTCTTCTAGGATGGTGTCAGTCAATGTAACTGCATCTCCCTGGTCAGCAGTGGCTATTGTTAGGAGGCGCTCAGTTGGTTCGCACAGTTCGTTCAGAAAGCGGAGAACTATGGATATATTCTCTCTCCCTGTTGGGTCTCTGGTTCCGTCCACTTTCAACGTGTAGAATGATTCACCAACTTCTTTCACAATGTGCTCTCTTACTAAAGCACTCATCACATCTATTAAGTTATTTTGAATGTCATGGCTTGTGTATGTTGCATTGCGAGGAATAGTTTTTGCTATCTTTGCTAATTCAGCATCTTTCCTTAGTTCAAACTCAAATAGAGACAAAAATAGCCCACATCCATCTTCATTCATAGCACTGTATGCGTCGTGGTCACCTCTGAAGGGCAGTTGGTTCACAGCAAGGAACTCCACAACATCAATAATTGAAGACAGATAATATCTGTTGCGCTGCAGTTGATCAGTGTTAATTAGTGTTGAGATTTCCTTACTTGTGTGAATCCGTCTTTCCTTATCCCTCCACATGGCCACACAAGTCAGGTGCTCTTTGGATGCAGCATGCTTGTTTAGTCCTTTTCCGTTTTCCATTGCATGCTTCCAGCCATGGAAACCAGTTACACTGAAAGTTTGATCATTGTGTCTGGGTCCCTGAAACATTCTGCATGGGTAGCAGTATGCAGCATCTGCTTGAACTGAGTACTCCAGCCATGGAAAGCTTCCAAACCAGGAACTGCAAAATGACCTTTTTTTCCCTGAGAAAAGGCGCGAAGGAAAGCTCTGCATGAGTGGTCTTTGGGGCTCTTCCGTGCCAAGGTCAGTAGGCTGCAATGGCCTGTTGCTGTGCCTCGCAGCTGTGATGTTACTGTGAACCTCTGTGTTGTTGTTGTTGTTGTCAACGTTGTCACTCACGTTTCTTCCATGCAGGTGAGTTACACTGCTCGGTGCTGCTCCTTGTGCTCCCTAGCTGCTGTAGCTACCTCTCCTAGCATGAATGTTTACTCCAGTGTTATTGTTGACTTCAGTGCTTCTGTTTCCAGTAGAAGTGAATGGCGCTGCATCCTGCTCGCTCCCGTTCGCGTCGTCATTTCTTATCCGCATATTTTTTTTGAAAAAATTACGGATATCCATACTGAACACCACAGCTAACTAGCGACTCTATGAGCAACTGTGACCACGAACGTCAAGTGCTAACAGCGTGAGCGTACCCTCTCTCATGACCCGCCCCCACCACCTGTAATTGGCCAGCACGTTGCCTTCGTTCGTTGGTTGGATTGGTTGAATTGTATGATCGACAAACCGAGATAGGAATAATAGAAAGTTGGCCACTCCGAGGTAAAAACCAAAACCCAAATAAAATAAACGGTTTCCAGTCCAGGGGG
>OLKM01003418.1:35000-36864 GCA_900291075.1 Melanogrammus aeglefinus | reverse complement strand
GTATACACACACACATGACACATGCCACAACACATCTAAGCATAGAAACATACATACACAAAGACGATGGAGAAAAAGAGATGACAGGCAGAATGGAGCAAAAACACACACACCACAACACACCACGCACACCAATGAGACACTATGCACAAACTGATTCTGAGCTGGCTGCGTCTGAAGGGATAATATTAATGATGAAGGAGCTGCAGTAATTATGAGCTTGTTCTCCACCCTGATCCACCAATACACACACACACACACACACACACACACACACACACACACACACACACACACACACACACCCACACACACACACACACACACACACACACACACACAAGCCACACACACACACACACACAACACAACACACAAGCCACGATACATAGACACTAATACAACAACAGAACACACACTAAATAGCAACTGATTTACAAAATGAGCTGACCTGTTGCTGGCCTGCTCCCGATAGCTGCGTTCCCCCCCTCCCCACCCAACACACACACACGCCAAAACATAATGCATATAATCACTAAGAAATGCATATGCAGAGCATGGAAGCATGGATAAGTGTGTGCGTTTGTGTGTGGTGGTGTGTGTGTGTGTGTTGGTGTGTTTGTGTGTGTGTGTGTGGTGTCGTGTGTGTGTTTGTGTGTGGTGTGGTTGTGGTGTGTGTGTGGTCTGTTGTGTGAGTTGTTGTGTGTGTGAGTTTGGTGCTGTGTTGGGTGGGGGTGGGCAGTGTTATTTTATCGATTCACTGAAGCTAATTAACACCCTTAATCAAACAGACTAAAGTTTAAGACCTTTAACCCACAGAGTAAAGTTAAGGCTGATTCCTTACATCCGTCTGCATGATGATAGGAAGCATTAAAAGTAATTTATTTTATGATATACATTCAACCAAGATAAAGGCTATCTCCCTCCGGATGTGGGATGTCGAAACTACAGCTGGAATTTCTGCTTCTTTAACCTCCACTTGTTTTTATAGACTTGCACAGGGCTGCCTATATTAATTTAACACACCGACTCACACCATGCTAGCCAAACTCCCCCCTCCTCTCCTCTCGCTTCTTCCGCTCCCTCTCTCCCTCTGCTCTCCTCCTCTCTCTCTCTCTGCACGTCCTCTCTCTTCTTCTCTCATCTCTCCCTCTTCTGGTCTCTCTCTCTCTCTCTCTCTCTCTCTCTCTCTCTCTCTCTCTCTCTCTCTCTCTCTCTCTCTCTCTCTCTCTGTCTCTCGCTCTCTCTCACTCTCTTGTTCTCTCTCGCTCCGTTTTCTTCTCTGCTAGGAGACAGAGCAGAAATTGCCTAGTGAGGTAAATAAATTACTTTCATCGATTGCCGTAGTTGTAGAGTGACTTTATCGCAGTTTGACTTGTCCAGATACAGATCAGCATCTGACACGGTGTGTGTGTTTGTGTGTGTAAGAGCATGTGTGTGTGTATGTGTCCATGTGCGTTTGTGCATGTGTGTGTGTGTGTGTGTGGTTTGACGTTTCTACTTATGTGACTATGTTTCTATGGGTTTGTCCAGTGTGTGTTGTGGTTTGTGTGTGTGTGTTTGTATGCATTATGCGAATGTCTGTGTGAATGTGTGTGTGTTATCGGCTGCTGCAAACGTCTACTCGATACATATCTGATCGTATTAAAGTAGTTAGTGTGTGTTATGCTTGTGTGGTTGTGTGTGTGTCAAGTACCCAGCATATTGGGCTGGGAGTGTAATTGAAAGGGGGCTGCCGTGTGCATGCTGAGAAGCAGATGAATTAATGTGGAAGCTATTATGCGCGGGGTGTGTTGCCGGCGCGGCCCAGGCCAGATGTTTCGCAGGCTGATTTAGTTTATCTCTGCCTTGGTATTCCATCAGT
>OLKM01003418.1:17500-22500 GCA_900291075.1 Melanogrammus aeglefinus | reverse complement strand
GTGTGTGTGTGTGTGTGTGTGTGTGTGTGTGTGTGTGTGTGTGTGTGTGTGTGTGTGTGTGTGTGTGTGTGTGTGTGTGTGTGTGTGTGTGTGTGTGTGTGTGTGTGTGTGTGTGTGTGTGTGTGTATGGGGCTTGTATCTTTGTATCTTTGCTTAAGGCTGGGGGATTTGATCTTGTTGTAACACTTTTGCTGATGTATATTCCTTATTAACCTCAGTAACAGCTTGGACCAAGTTCAAAAGTACTAAAATTCAATTAATTTCAGAAGTGGACATACTATCTTTTCCCCCTGCCATGTCTCCTTTAAAGTCTGGCTTGTTTTTACTGTGGACTTATTCAATTATATTTGATTAAACCCGCTCTGATCCAATCTATTAATTAACTAGGAAATGCAAAGTGGCCAACTTGAAAGCTGATGTATGAAATTATATCATGTCCACTTTTATATTTATTTACTTATTTATTGATTCGATCATCGTACTATGAGCCATCGTTGACTATTTTCAGGTAAAATTCTATCTGCAGTTTTTTTTAATTGGGTTTAATTTAAACATATTTTTCTTACCCGAGGGGAACCACAACAGATTCAAACAAGTCAGATGCAAAGAAGCATCTCTTCTCTGTGTAAATTAATATTGTCATTTTATAGTTTTTTAATTAAAAAAATTAAAATATAAAGGTCAGTCAGTTTCTATTTATTTTACCTATTTTACCTGTAAAAGAAAATATTTAAGTCAAAATGAAAATAGATTTCCTTGTTATTCACCAATTTAATAGTAGCAGTATGAATAAAATATGAACCGATATTGTCATTGCAATAACATGTTTTCAATATCTTATTGTAATTGTCATACATTTTTTTGTGAAAAGAAGGGTAAAAGTGATTCTGTGTCAACAGAAAATGAAAAAAACGAAATCTCAGGGAAATCGTCTTAATTCACCTTCATTTCATTAGTTCTTATTGGTCCCTGCTCACAACTATTCCATCTGTATGTCTCTCTCTCTCTCTCTCTCTCTCTCTCTCTCTCTCTCTCTCTCTCTCTCTCTCTCTCTCTCTCTCTCTCTCTCTCTCTCTCTCTCTCTCTCTCTCTCTCTCTCTCTCTCTCTCTCTCTCTCTCTCTCTCTCTCTCTCTCCTCTTTATCTCCCTCCTCCCCCTCCTGTGTGTCTCTTCCTCCCAGTGAAGGTCATTCTAATAAAGGGCTCTCAGAGGACCTGGCTGCTAATTGCTCCGCGGCGCGCTAGCTGGTTTTGGATCCAAATAAAGGCACCTCGCCTTTCTCCAACCTTTTCTCCCTTTGCCCCACATTGCCCTCCCCCCTTTCTAGTCCCCCTCACTCCACACCCGCCCCCCCCCCCCCCCCCCTCCCTACTCTCTATCCACTCCGGAACTCTGTTCCGCCATGTTAAATACAATCTAGAGTATTAGCACTGTGGACTGTCATAGGCTGACCTCTCCCTCCATTACAGCTCTCTGGGATGAGGGTTATTCTCATGATCACAGGACGATATCCAACCTGTGCCAGTGACAGTTCACATAGACACACACACACACACACACACACACACACACACACACACACACACACACACACACACACACACACACACACACACACACACACACACACACACACACACACACACACACATACACACGCGCACACACACATGCACACAAACACCTACACACACACACACACACACACACACGCACACACACACACACACCACACACACACAACACTACACACACACACACACACACACACACACACACACACACACACACACACACACACACACACACACACACACACACACACACACACACACACACACAGGATCATCAGCCTTACCTCTTTAGGAATGTCTAACTCGTGATTTTATTCTGAGATAAATTAGGTGTGCATGAAGCCCGCTCCTTCTACAAATATTTGTGTGCGTCTTTTTGTGTGTCCGTTTTCGATTGTGTGTGTGTGTAAGTGTGTGTGTGTGTGTGTGTTATTGTGTGGGCGCATGCCTGAGCATGGGCGTGCACATAGGTGTGTGTGGGTGTTGCACGTGTCTTTTTTCCCCTTCTTTTTCGTTCTGTGTCTCCAGTGTTCGAACAGACAGAAGTCTGCAATCTGGTAAATGACTTACTATACTCTGAAAGGAAGGGTTGAGGTGAAGGCAGGAGTGTATGCTTGCCCCGGTCATACATACACACACAGCGCGATCTCATCGGTGCGGAATGCACTTGGTGTTTACCTATGGCTCCACAGCCCACCTGACCTAAGGAGGGTAATCTTTATGGGTTTGGCAAACAGGGACTTTGTCTTCTTGAGGTCTGATTGCAGGATAGAAAGTAGGCACACACGTGAACACACACATACACAAACACACACACACACACACACACACCACACACAAAGTCAGACGTGCACACGCACATCCTCACACACACCAAATCAGACGGACAGAAACGGACACAGACATACACTCTCACACACACACGCGCACACGCCCCCGCACAAACACACACACACCACACTTAATAAACACATGCTCAGACAACCTAAACACCATACGGCAGACAAGGGGTGCAGCAGTACAGCAGTCTCTGTGTTTACATAGTATGTTTTTGATTTAATTGTCTTAGCTGCAGACACGCCCCCGGTTCCATCCATCCTCCCCACTCCCCAACACATCGGCACTGGCTTCTTTATTAGCCAGTGTTTCAGTGTGCTGAAGGTCAGTCTGCTGGGACTGGGCTGTTAGCTTCTCTTTGGTTTGACATGCCTTTGAAGCCAGCCAGCCGTCCAGCCACAGATAGATCTTGGCCCACATCTAACTGAGTATCTGTCTGTGGGATAATGAAGTTCACCTGTTAGCAGTGGAGTAGGGCCAGGGCAGCTGCAGACAGATAGTGCTAGCCCCTTAGCTGTTAGCCAACCTATTAGTGTTGCTTGGCAGGCACACGCGCCTCAGGCAAATGCACTTCTCTGTGCGTTTTGACACAGAAAACGGTAGAAAAGTGTTTCCGACTACAAATTTGCCACTTTGATAGACTTTTGATAGCCGTGGAAGCCAGGAACATGAACAGGAGATGTGCTTACAAGTGCTCAAAGTAAAGGACTAGCATGAGAGAGAATTGAATATGAACAATCACTGTATGACTGTATACGGTGTACCTGAGTGTATGGTTGTGTGTGTGTGTGTGTGTGTGTGTGTGTGTGTGTGTGTGTGTGTGTGTGTGTGTGTGTGTGTGTGTGTGTGTGTGTGTGTGTGTGTGTGTGTGTGTGTGTGTGTGTGTGTGTGTGTGTGTGTGTGTGTGTGTGTGTGTGTGTGTGTGTGTGTGTGTGTGTGTGTGTGCTGTGTGTGTGTGTGTGTGTGTGTGTTTTTGTGGGTGAAGGGATACATCTGTGTGTGGTATACATCTGTGTGCTTGTATGTGTGTGTGTGTGTGTGTGTGTCTTTGTGCGTGTTTGTTTGTGTGTGTGTGCGTGCATGTGGTGTACATCTGTGTGTGTGTGTGTGTGTGTGTGTGTGTGTGCGTGTGTGTGTGTGTGTGTGTGTGTGTGTGTGTGTGTGTGTGTGTGTGTGTGTGTGTGTGTGTGTGTGTGTGTGTGTGTGAGCGCACATTTGGATCATGCCCCTTTTTATTTTTTTCGGACATCCGCCTCTTTTATTGAAAGCAATACACAGCAGCTCAGAAATGCCACACTGATATCTCTCCAATCTCCGTCCGCGCTTCCTCTCAGCCTCACAGAGAGGTTAGGCAGAGGAGCTTTAACAGTCAGCTGCCCGCCTGCCTTGGGATCAGTGGAACACATTTAATAGAAATGCCAAGTGAAGCAGTGGCCGCACATATGGACACGCACGTGTGCACCCGGTGTATGCCTGCTAGTGTGATGTGCGCAATGTTACGACTCGTAAAAGTGTAATGTCGAAGTACAGAGCGAAGAGAGAGAGAGAGGGAAAGAGTGAGGGAGAGAGAGTGGAGGAGGGGGGGGGGGGGGCGCTTAGGTCCTTTGATGCTGGTGTTGCCTGGTACTGAGGAAGTGTTTACCAGGCCCCCCCCAAAATTGGAGGGGAGGGAAGCGATAGAGGTAAATCAGGAGCCTAACGTGCCAGCTAAAAACCAATGGTGCATGACATCACCTTAAGGTGGTGTTTAGGGGTTTGGATTTGTGTTTGTTTGCGTGGCTGGTGGAGAAATAACAATGGAAAATGAAGAGATTGATGAAGCCGTTGAAGTGACAGCACATGGGCGTGGGATTTGTCAATTTGTCTCTGTCCTTGTAGGGGATTCACCATTTTTTTCATCATGATGAAATAAAATCATGCATTAGCAACAAGCCGTCAAGATCGATGGACAACGGGGATGCTCATTGTTATCCTCGCTGTGGAAGGTCAGGTCTTCGGTAAGAGAGAGACAGGACCTGTTCTGGAAAAGACAGAGCCTGCAGCTGCCGGGCTGTAAATGAAGAGCTTTGTGGCTACGGCGATAGTTAGCAGGGAGGTTTTACAATGTTGTGTTTCCTGGCTCACGACTGTCAATTATAATGAAACAAAACCCCGTCGGGGTGTAACTGCTAACGCAAATATTTTACCAATCTTCAAAATGCTCCAGTCATTACTGGATGGAGGAGCTCCAAATTTAGATCCTTGATTACAACGAGCACGGTGCATTGAATTCCTATTTTACAGCGAGAAAGAGAGAGAGGGAGAGAGAGAGAGAGAGAGAGAGAGAGAGAGAGAGAGAGAGAGAGAGAGAGAGAGAGAGAGAGAGAGATGGAGGGAGAGAGAGAGAGAGAGAGAGAGAGAGAGAGAGAGAGAGAGAGAGAGAGAGAGAGAGGAGAGAGAGAGAGAGAGAGAGAGAGAGAACGAGAGAGAGAAGAGAGAGGGAGAGAGAGAGAGATGGAGAGAGAGAGAGAGAGAGGAGAGAGAGAGAGAGAGAGAGAGAGAGAGAGAGAGAGAGAGGAGAGAGAGAGAGAGAGAGAGAGAGAGAGAGAG